>CAHIKZ030001984.1:10000-37500 GCA_903632075.3 Acanthosepion pharaonis
GTTAAAAGGATATGAAATTAATTTTCTTTACTCATAAGTTATGAAAATCTGCTTAAATTTATAAGTATGGATGAACAAAAATGACAAAAACTAATATCATGCACAATGGCATAAGTATATTGCATACATTTAAACACAGTCAGATGATATTAACAGATCTATTGAGACAGTTGATATGGATGAACAAAACAGACATTATTCACAATCTCAAAAGTACAATCACAATATTAAAATGCTGTCATATGACAAACAACAAATAGTTCTAATAATACTACTGAAGTATGGATGACCAAAACTGACAAAATCTAAAATTTCACACAATCTCAAAAGTACAATTACAATATTAAAACTATGTCATATGACAGGCTACCACCTAATACTTGTAATAATACTGCTGAATTATGGATGACCAAAACTAACAAAATCTAAAATTACAATCTCAAAAGTACAATCGCAATATTAAGACTATGTCATATGACAGGCTACCACCTAATACTTGTAATAATACTGCTGAAGTATGAATGACCAAAACTAACAAAATCTAAAATTGCTCACAATCTCAAAAGTGCAATCAAAATATTAAAACACCATCAAGTGATGAGCAACATTCTGTTTTTGCATTTTTTTCTGCTTCTTGTTTTTTCTTTCTATTTATTACAGGAAAGACAAAGGAATGATTATTAATTTGGACTAAGAAACCTTTTCTTGAAGAAGAGAATCAAAAACAATATGAATTAGTGTTATAGAAAGATTTCTATAATATCTTCCTTAAAGAAAATAATCGAGACTGATTTACACTATTGACATTTTTAAGACAGTTGTCCTCATCTTTTCTCTCACATTCACAATGTTTCAGCTGTTATACACTCTGGTCTTCTTCAGGTGGCATTTGTTGGAATTTCAAACTGAGCCTTTCATTTAGTCCACGGGGGTATAGAATGTTCTAATTTCACATACCAAGCCTTTGTATATCTCAGTTCTAGTAAATTCACCTTGATAACCCTTTTTTGGTTCTCTCAACTGAGGCCAAGGATTGAACACACAACTATTTGGGTCAAGTCACTTTTGGGATCAATCAACCAACGCTTTTATCCTTGTATCCTTGGGGACACTAGTGAGTGAATTTTCAAGGCTTATAAACCTAACGTCTCAGTAATTATATTTTTTTATTACCAGAGCTCATATTATAATTCCCACCTTCTATTTGCTATTCTTGTCTTATCTTTAGCTCTCTGTATTCAGTCAGTTATGTGCCATACGTGATACACACTTAAGCAATCATCTATCTTTCGATACATGACTGACGAGGCAGATTTTTTTCCTGAAGTAGGTTGCCATTTCTTTCTGTGGTAGACCAGTTGTCATCCAAAGCTATAGAACCCAGTCTGTTCTGCTATTTACCCACAGCTGGAGGGAGAAGACGAGGATTCATACCGTTCCCAAGGGTATTAGCACGTAAGTCAATGTAATGGATTTGACTGGAATTCGAACTCGGCTCTCCGATACCGCTATCCATTACTCCACCGTGACTCCTCTCTCTGTATTACTGGTTCCAATATTGTATTCATTTCTAGCCAAAGAGTTACAATACCTCCTCTCAGAAATATAGACAACAGAGACTGAGTGAAAGAAAGAGAAAAGGTGATATGATAATTCAATAGCCAACAGAAGCTGTATTGATAAAAAAAAATGAAGAGAATGTTTCATTCTTACCTTTTGGAATTGGTTGACTTGAGGTAAATTTGGCAGAAGAGTCAAGCTTCCGCTTGGATTGAACTTTGCATTTGAATTGAAAGCATTCGGATATATTCTTGATAGCGGACCGACTGATGTTGAGTGCACATTCAGTCTTGGCAGAAGACCTGTGTGGGTAACGAAATCAGGATTTTCTTGCGTTTTTTTGTGCTTTCTCTGAAGCAAGAAGAAACATGAATTAGAAAAAAAAATGGAGAAAATGTTTTCAAGATGACAAATTCTTCAGCAAAATCATCAGAAAATGCATAATAGATAATATCCAACACTGAAAACTATAATTATTCCAAACTAGAAATACTCACTCGATTTTACAGTTTTTTTATTTAAATTTTCTGATGAAAAGCTAATGATTGAATAAGCTCATGCCAAGTACTATCACAATAAAATATCCATAGAAATTCCACTATTTGAGCTATTTTTATCGATATCTTCTTAATTCTTTTCATTTATTGTTCTCTTTCCTTCATAATTTTAAGGTATAAGTCCACGATCGCTATAACTGGAGCATTGATTTTTAATTTGGGTTAGTTTTGAATTGATAATAATAATAATAATAAGTTATCCAGAAAATCGTCCTCCTAGGAACATCTGATATACTAAGAAAAGTGTTATCAATTAAATGATAATTCTCCTATAGAGCCTAAGGACCATAGTTTGGACCCGGCTTTGCAGGATACAAAGCAGGAAGCTTAACACAACAAGAACAACAACAGCAACAGAAACAAAAACAACAACAACTAGAAAGACCCCATGAAATTTTCATGGTTTTTCTATTTCGGTGTTCTGAGAAATCTTAATTCTTCAGTTAATGATTGAATAAGATCATGGTGAGTTCCACAACAATAAAATATATGTAAAAATTCCCTCATTTGCAAAGATAAATATTTGGGCTCAACAGGTTTGACAAAATATTGCAATAACAATCATAAGTATGAATGGTGGTCATTATAAGAAGTAAGGGCGTACAAATGAAAAGGGTTAGGGTTAAATATTTGAGGGATTTTTATCCTTATCTTCTTAATTCTTTTCGTTTATTGTTTTCTCTCCTTCATAATTTTGGGGGATATGTCTGCAATCACTATAACAACAGAGAGCATTGATTTTTAATTTGGGTTAGTGTTGAACTACTACTACTACTACTACTAATAATAATAATAATAATAATAATGATAAGTTGTCCAGAAAATCGTCCTCCTAGGAACATCTGATATACTAAGAAAAGGGCTATCAATTAAATGATAATTCTCCTATAGAGTTTAAGGACCATAGTTTGGACCCAGCTCTACAGGAAACAAAGCAGGAAGCTTAACACAACAACAGCAACAACAACAACAATAATAATAATAATAATAATAATAACTAGAAAGCCCCATGAAATTTTCATGGCTTTTTTTATTTCAGTTTTCTGATGAATCTTAATTCTTCAGTTAATGATTGAATAAGATCATGGAAGAGTTGAAGACTATAAAATATCCGAGAAATTCTCATCGTCAATAATTGAGCTTGAAAACTTAAACAATAATAATCATAAATATGAACATTTTTTTTCCCTTTTTTTATTTATTACAGTCACCCATTAAAGGGGAAAAATAAACTCGAGGTAGAGTATTACATTTGGAGGCCATTAATACGTATAGGTACATTTATAGTCGTTTTAATTATAAATATTGCTGAACATTGTCAAACACTGCCTTTTCTTTTTTCTTTTTTTTGATTTAAAAAAATGACGCTATTTTCCAATTGATGGAAAATAATGGAAGAGTTTTTTTTTTTTTTTTTTTTTTTTTTTTTTTTTTTTTTTTTTTTTTTTTTTTTTTTTTTTGTTTTTTTTTTTGTTTGTTTTTTTTTTTTTGTTTTTTTAAGCATTTCACCCCCAAGCAAGGCGGGAAGCCACTAGGACGCAAGGGGTTACAGAAGATTTGGAGCAAGATCAGATAGGAGTGATAGAAGAAAGGATAAGGAGAAGGGTAGTGGATAGATCAAGGCAACTGGAGATGTCGATTGACATTACATTTGAATAGTTGGAGATTATAGCTCTCAGGAAACTGGAATAGGGAAGGGTGTTCCACAGGCGAGAACAAGGAGACATGAAGCTATTGGAGTAGAAGAGACAGCTACATTTAGGAGTTTCAACAGTGAAAGGGTGAGAGCGGGATGCCAGCCTCGTAGGGTCCTTGAACTCATAAGTCTGGGAACCAGTGAATGCAGTTATTCGGAGAACTAGAAATACTCCTGACGTTTTTCCCTTTTGAATTTTTTGATTAATCTGAATTTTTTAGTTATTGATTGAATAAGCTTATGGCGAGTTCTTTGGCAATAAAATATCCATAGAAATTCTCTTATAACACTGTGCAACTTGACACAAGATGAGTAATTGTTTTCTGGGTATTTATCACAGAATCTGCCTTTGGGTTAACACAATTTTTCAGTATGTGGCCTTGGCAATTTCGAGTTGTCGAGTATTGGTCCTGTGCAGCAAGAATAAAACCTTCATTTAATATTTATTATTAAGGACAGACAGAACAGAAGGCTAACAAGGAGTCTTCTTCAAAGATTCTTCGTCGGAGGTTCAAAAATTGGAAGTGGCAGTATCTTTGGAATGATTTAGGTATAACATATTTTCCACAGTTCCATCCTATATTTAACGAAATAAATTTCCAAAGCCTTAGGAATCTGCTTTGTGGCACACTAAAGGCTCTCTCTCTCTCTCTCTCTCTCTCTCTCTCTCTCTCTCTCTCCCAGAAACTAATGCCTGCTCAGCATAGTTGCTATGTAAACCACAGTTTTGGCTCTTTGGTTGTTGACTAAACACAAACATGCCTGAGTAGGCGTCTGCAACAGGGATTAGCTAGACGCTGTTGAAAATAAACATATTCAGAAACGAGCGACCAGTCATTATATTTAGTTAAACAAACAAGCTCATACGTGTCAAATGTTTACTCCCAAAATCTTTTCTTTTTTTTTTCTTTTTTTTTTTTTGACTAACCTTTCGCTTTTCTTTGTGATGACGAAGGTGGGTGGGGAGTGATTGGGCCTTCGGTAAGTTTCTTATCACAGAGAATTTGGTCTCAGGATCTTTCTTGCTTTTGTCCATTATCTTAGGTAGCATGTTCATTTCCTGACCGTGGCAAACAACACTTAAATCATCAGACGTCTTCGATTGCTTCTCAATCTTGATTTCGTCTTCCGACTCCCTAAAAACAAACAAAAAAAAACGCATATATAGACATTCTTTTGCCATTCATAACAGTTAAGGGTCAATCTGACGTTTTCAGGTCAGCTTTTAACATAATACAAGAATTAATAAACCAGTGATCATTTCGTTCTTTAAAGAAAAAAAAACTCAAATAATAGCAGTAACGAGGATTATTTTTATGAGCTACGAGAAAGTGCTGAAAATTTCTCAGCCTGATTCACTTCGAAAATCAGTATTTGATTTTTTTTTTACTATAATGTTCACTTTGTACGAGACCAAAGAGCCACTCAAGGTAGAGGTTAACAGAGTAAGAGGTAATGGGCACAGTTTACGAGAATATGTAAGGAATATAACGGTTAAAACAAGAATTGAACAGTTTGAAATTGTAGAGATCAAAGAAGTATACTCTTGGGAGAAAATCTTAAATATCCTTTTTCTTTTAAAATGATATAAAGGCCTAGGAGCCATTCAAGACAGAGAATTATAGACTAAGCGGTAACGGGCACAGTTTATGAGTATGTTAATAAAAGGAAACAGCGAAGCAGGGCTGGTGCAACAGTGTCGTGCTCCCACGAATCTATAATATGGGGCCCCTACTTTACTACATTGCAAGGTAGTATTTGCATAAAATGCAAATTTTATTGTAATTGTTGTAACCTATGAAAGGTTACTGAATAGAATAATCACACGAAGGTTGGTAATGAACGATAATACTTAGGACAAGAACAACACATATAAGATTCGCCAGTGACGCATAGAAGAAGTAGTCAACTGCTAGAAGTGAGTCAAGTGAATTCCACAACGTATCTCCAACTGCATGATATCTACCAATCACCCCCTGCAGGCAGATGTGGCACAAGGCCGAATTTAATGTGGGGTATCAGAGCCCGTAGGCTCGGCCAAAAATTCACTGTAGACCCTGTATAAAACAGGAGTCGGATAGCTGTTTCCTAAGACGAGACTCTGCCCTTCGGCATAGGCTCGTCTGGGGACCCTCTCTGCCTCCAGGCAGAGAGTTTGACCAGCACAGCTGGAGACGAATCTCCAACTGCAGAATATCTACCAACCTTCCCACGTGGTCAGACGTGGCACAATGCCGAATTTAATGTGGGGTATCCGATCCCGTAGGCTCGGCCAAAAATTCCCTGTAGACACCGTATAAAACATTGTCGGGTAGCTGTTTCCCGAGACAAGACTCTGCCCTTCGACATAGGCTCGTCTAGGGACCCTTTCGGCTTGGAGGCAGAGAGTTTGACCAGCACAGCTGGAGACGAATCTCCAACTGCAGACCAACATACAGTATTTACTACTGTATTTATGTGAATGGGGACATAACCCATTATCGTCCGTAGATATGCTACAACAGTAATCTAAGTGTATAACGTAATGGATCATATGCAATAAGAAGTAAAGAATCCAACTAGAAAATTTGAAAATAAATACAATGTATCTAAATACAAATTAGAGACATGTATTAAATCATTTCATCTTAACAAATGTTTTGCAGCAATTTTTAACATCCGCTTGGGATTTTTCTTGTTAAAAAGACGAATAATTTTAACGTATTCAACATTATAGATAACAAAATAATGAATGTTATATAGGGATTTTTGAAGCAAAACAAATTCATGGACTTGGACGAAACAAGAAAACCCAAGACTGACGTCAAAATCCACAGAAATTTTTCACCGATTAATAGTTGTGCTTAGATTAATTTGTAAGCTATTTAAATGTTGGTAGAAAAAAAAAAAAAAAACGTTGATAAGATAGCGAGGGTCACAAAGCGCTACCCAGGGTCCCCAGTCAGGCTCCCCCTCCTCACGCACCGGCCCTGCAGCAGAAACCAATGACTTCTTCCATCTGAAGGAATATGGTAGTTGAATAAAGTTTAAAACAGTACAACATGGGATTTTCATTTATTCAACCAGTTTAATGATTTTATTGGAAAAAATGTCTCGTTTGATTTCACAAGGCAACTCTTAATATTAGTAGGTCACATGCCATAGTTTTTGAAAGTAGAGAATTATGTCGTTGGGGAATGCAAGTAAAAAATTGTATACTACACTTTGTTTACGTCATTTTCATGTACAAGGGCAAAATAATTTTCCTTATTTAGACACTATTTAAATTGGGTCGTCCACTTGTCAAAAAATAAGAAACATTATTATTGGGTTATGTTTCCAATTATTCTAGAGGCTTTTTGAGTCGAAATAATTGTGGATCCGGAGGCAACTATTGTAGCTATTTTATAGTGTTGTTTCTTAACATTTTACTCAGTATGTATTGTTGATTACTTGTTGATTATTTGTTGATTATTATTACATTTATTTGTGTTCACGTGGACATTTGTAGTGCATTAATTTGTTTATTATTTACATGCATTCAATATAGTACACCTTAAAACTATATTTTAGCTCACACACACACACACACACACACATATATATATATATTCGATTATAGGTGCAGTTTAATTTATAATTACATGAATCATTCATACAAAAACAAATATAGAGGTTAATGATTTAAATGGTGAGAATACATCTTCGCAAACAATTTCAATAAGTTACACTAACCCCAAACCTGTATATGAATGATATGATCCCTGTTTATAAATTCCAGTTTCATAAGGTCTTTTTTAGTTTTTACAAGCTTTCGTCTGTTCCTACAGACATCTTCAGGTATGGAAATAGATTTGTTCTTGTTTTTTACTTCTTGGTAATAAGAGGACAACGAAAATAGAGATGTAATCCGAAAAAATGCTATGAGAAATGTGTTATTATTTTGGAACGTGCGGTCGCAATGCTGGGTTTGAATTTTAAATTTTAAAGTTGTGCGCGTTTTTTAAAAATATAGTAATATATATATATATATATATATATATATATATATATATATATATATATAATAGGACATCAGAATTAACAAAATTTGCATCCAAGATATAGTATATTTTATTTCATCTATACTATGATTATTTAATATCTGAAAAAAAATTATATATATATATATCAGCTAACACAGTAAGGTCAAAAGACGTGTCCAGTAGTCCTCGACAGGGAGATTTTTTTCTACGGCCAATCCGAATTTTTAATCTCACACAATCTCGTGGTACAAAATTTGGATACATAATCTTCCCCGAGGTATATATATATATATATATATATATATATATATATATATATATATATATATATATATATATATATATATTCAAAAAAACAACAAAATTAGCATCAAAATATAGTATAATTTATTTCATCTATACTATAATTATTCAATATCTTAAAAAAAGAATAAATGACAGCGACCATGCTTCGTTTCCAAATTTCTAAAATACCTGTTCAGAATATGAGATTTAGTAAAGAATTTTAGGGAGGTGCATTTATTATACAAAAACAGTTACGTTAGATTGGTTGATTTTATAAAGTTTCAACACTGTTATTTAATGTCAAATGTTGTATGGATTCAGCAACGAAGATCGACGTCACTAGTAATGGTCATCCATTTAACTCATGTGCCTAAGAAGACTTTACACATCATGAAAGAAAGAAAACAGCCAAAAGTCTCACCAATATTCCCTAAAAAAAGGATGCTTCAGAGCTTGTTTTGCAGTCATCCTCACATCAGGGTCATAAGTACACAGACATTGCATAAGACTGACAGCCTCTTGAGATGCGTGTGGCACCAACTTTTCAATTCCCGTTCCACGTTTTGGCGGGAAATTGTAGTTTATTCCGCGCGAAGATCTGAAAGTCAAAGGAGATGCTTACCAAAACATTTAAGAACAAATGAGTATGGAATCATCAGTGATACACAGAATTTATTAAAAACACCCCCCCAAAAAACAAGAAAATCGATCAAGCCCAACATGGCAACATATTAAGCTTAATTAAGTATAAATTATACTAAGTCTTGTGTGGATTACCCAATCTTATCTATCAGGACACACGTAGCTGACATTCTGTTCAGGAAAGGGAACATTCTGAATTATTTTATCGATTTTTTTTAATATTTTGGGTTAGATCTATTTTTGATATTTCATATTTCATAATATTTCATATTCAGGGTTAAGCTTATTTTTCATATTTCATAATATTTCATATACTGGGTTAGGCCTCTTTTTCATATTTCATATTTCATAATATATCATATTCTGAGTTGGACCTACTTTTCATATTTCATAATATTTTATATTCAGGGTAGACCAATTTTTCATATTTCCCATTTCATAATATTTCATATTCTGGGTTAGGTCTATTTTTCATAATTAATATTTCATAATAATTCATATTCTGGGTTAGGCCACTTTTTCATATTTCATAATATTTCATATTCTGGGTTAGGCCTTTTTTCATATTACATATTTCATAGTATTTCATATCCTGGGTTAGGTCTATTTTTCATATTTCATATTCTGGGTTAGGCCTCTTTTTTCCTATTTCATATTTCATAATATTTCATATTCTGGGTTAGGCCTATTTTTTATATTTCATAATATTTCATATTCTGGGGTAGACCTATTTTTCATATTTCAGATTTCATATTCTGGGTTAAGCCTATTTTTCGTATTTCATATTTCATAACATTTCATATTATGGGTTAGGCTTATTTTTCATATTGCATATTTCATAATATTTCATATTATGCGTTAGGCCTATTTTTCATATTTCATAATATTTCATATTCTGCTTTAGGCCTATTCTTACCAGATGTGTATTATGTTTTATTATGAAATTAATTATACAATTATTATTTTTTTCCAAATAAAGATTTTAAAAAAATGAATCATTTCATCCCAAGCAAGGCAATAAATCCACTGAGACACAAGGGGCTACTGAGAGTTAGTGAATATGAGAAGAAAAAAAAAACACTATCGAGGAGAGAGAACAATAAAAAAAAAAGACGAATTCAGAAGATAACGATTGAAATTGAATTTAATTTTCTGGAGATCAAAGTAAGAAGCTGGAAGAGAGTCCCACAAGCGAGAAGTGCGAGAGAAAAAACTGTTAGCATAGAACTTTATTTTACCTCTGGCTATTCCAAATGTAAGATGATGAGACCTTGACACCAATCCAATACTGCGGTTAAATTCATAAATACTATATTCTATAGAGGAAAGTGATATTTATTTTGTTTTATACAAAATCGTGGTACAAGGCTAAAAGAGGGGTGGGAAAGGTTGGTCTTCAAACTGTCATATCTTCAACTTCATCTAGCCACAATCACTGACCCAGACCAAAGTGCAATATTTCTTTCACCATAACAACACATTCTTATTTACAATACTTACTACAGTCACCATAATACCTCAGGGTCTCTAAACAGGAAAGTTTATCAGAACAATTACCATTAAAGTATTTTTAGAAAATGCACAACGAAGTGATGCTACGGCGGTGGCTACGTGACTGAAGCTGAGATGCCACATTGTGACTACTTACATTGCCGTTTCTTCTTTGGATCTTATCAAGAATATTTAATATATGTAGCAGGAGCACCAGACCAAAAATATTCGAAGCAAGGACGAATGGTAGACTTAAAAAGTAAGGACGAATGTAAGTTATAAACTTTAAAAAAATCTTTGTTAACCATTGCTATTTAAATGGTCAGTTTATGGAAAGAAGTTCGGTTAAATACAAATTTCAGATTGGTCAGAGTCGGAGTCACATATGATGTTGAGCAGGATTGTATAGCACTTTTCTTCTAAGTAGAGTTTGGCCAATTTGCCTTGAAAATTAGTATTTGATTTCCTGGTCATTTTTTTTTTTTTTTTTTTGTCCTGGAACATTGACCACTGAAAATTGACAAAAGATTTTAATATGCAAGATTGCATTTATCGGGTTCGGATTTTTAGGGTTAGAATTTTTAGGTTTCGCATTTTTAGGGTTAGAATTTTTAGCCTTCGCAGTTTTAATGTTAGCATTTCTAGGTTACACATTTTTAAGTTTCGCATTCTTACGTTTAGCATATTTAGATTTCACATTTTTAGGGTTAGCATTTCTAGGTTACGCATTTTTAAAGTTAGCATTTTTAGGGTTCGAATTTCTAGGGTTCGAATTTTTAGGGTTCGAATTTTTAGGGTTCGAATTTTTAGGGTTAGCATTTTGGGGGTTCGAATTTTTAAGGTTAGCATTTTGGGGGTTCGAATTTTTAAGGTTAGCATTTTTAGGGTTCGAATTTCTAGGGCTCGAATTTTTAGTGTTCGAATTTTTAGGGTTAGCATTTTGGGGGTTCGAATTTTTAAGGTTAGCATTTTGGGGGTTCGAATTTTTAGGGTTAGCATTTTGGGGGTTCGAATTTTTAAGGTTAGTATTTTGGGGGTTTGAATTTTTAAAGTTAGCATTTTTTGGGGTTCGAATTTCTAGGGTTCAATTTTTAGGATTCGAATTTTAGGGTTAGCATTTTGGGGTTCGAATTTTTAAGGTTAGCATTTTGGGGTTCGAATTTTTTAAGGTTAGCATTTTTAGGGTTCGAATTTTTAGGGTTCGAATTTTTAGGGTTAGCATTTTTAGCTTAAGCATTTTTAGTGTTAGCATTTTTAGGGCTAGCATTTTTACGGTTCGCTTTCTTAGGTTTCACATTTTCAGGGTTTGCATACTTAGGATTTTTAGGATTAACATTTCTACGTTTCGCATTTTTAGGGTTTGAATTTTTTAGGATTCGCATTTTGAGAGTTAGCTTTTTTAGATTTAGCATTTTTGGGGTTAGAATTTGTAGGTTTCACATTTTTAGGTTTCGCATTTTTAAGTTTCACATTTTTAGGGCTCGCATTCTTAGCTTTCTCATTTTTAGCTTTCGCATTTTTAGTGTTAGAATTTTTAGGGTTCGTATTCTTAGGTTTCACATTTTCAGGGTTCGCATTCTTAGGATTTTTAGGTTTCGCATTTTTAGGGTTAGCATTTTTAAGGTTAGCATTTTGGGGGTTCACATTTTTAGGTTTTGCATTTTTAGGTTTGCATTTTTAGTTTTAGAATTTTTGGATTAGCATTTTTACGGTTAACATTTTTAATGTTCGCATTTTTAGGTTTCACATTTTCAGGTTATTATTTTTGTCAGAGAGGGAGGAATTCCAGATGGTGTTCATACCATCAAGGAACCTCCTTGATGGCTGACAATCTTAAGAGGGACTTCTTTAAAGCCACGGTAGAATCGGTCTTGCTCTACGGCTCAACAACATGGACAATAACGAAACACCAAGAAGCATCACTTGACGGAACATACACAAGGATGTAACGAGTTACATTGGACATCAGCTGGTAGAAACACCCAAAAAAGAAACGCCTATATAGATACCGTCATTCTATCTCAGTTTCACTACAGGGAGAGAAGGCTTTGGCTAGCTGGTCACTCCTGGCAGAGTAAGGCAGAACTTGGAACCCATTGCGCGGCAAAAGATCGGTTGGAAGACCTGATCACACGTACATTGATCAACTTGTAGATGACTCTGGATGACATCTGGAGGAGCTGCCTACGACGATATCTGACAGAGATGGTTGGAAGGAACGAATCAGGAGAATCCGAGAAGAGAAGGCTTCGGCTAGCTGGTCACTCTTGCAGAAGTAAGCCAGAACCTGCGAGTGACACCCTCCTATAGAACCCATTGCGCGGCAAAAGATCGGTTGGAAAACCTGATCACACGTACATTGACCAACTTGTAGATGACTCTAGATGCCATCTGGAGGAGCTGCCTACGACGATATCTGACAGAGATGGTTGGAAGGAAGGAATCATGAGAATCCAAGAAGAATTCTCGACCTGATTATTATTATTATTATTATTATTTTTCGCTGTAAATTCTCAAAGAACAAAAAAAAAATGTACAAATTGACTTTCATATGTTTGGGTTTTATTAAAATTCTAATCATCGTTTCCTTAAACAGCATGCATTGCCGAGAGAGTGATGCTAGTTAAAATAATAATCATGTCAAGGAAAAAAGACACATCGTTTTATTGTGGGCATTAATAAAGTTAAAGTTTGCCGAGAAAACTTTCGGAGAAGGAACTGGAAACCTAATCCTAAACTGGAAATGAAGGATTAACCTCTACAATCTTCCAAAATTTATCTTCTGTCTTCCTAAATCCTGTTGTATCACCTGTTTGTTTGCGAGGTGCATTTATAGTAAATATTTATGGCTTCCTAGAACATTTGTCCCGCAAATATTATTGGCGGACTCATGTGAGTCCGGTTGGTTGGTTGTTTTGGTTTATGGCATATCAAAACCTCAGTGGGTCAGTTAATGCCAACAAAATTTTTGAAATAGATACATAGCGATAGTTTGGTAAAAAGGGTGTATATGCATACATATATATTTCAACCATTTTTCAATTACTCATATTTTTGAGTACAATTACAGGTATTGCTGGTAATTTTTTTTTCAAAAGCGTATTGCAGGGAATATTTTTTTTCAAAAATTAATTTCTGGTAATAATTTTTTTTCAAAGTATTTCTGGCATTAAAAACTATTTTTACACTTTTATAATGCTTTTTACTTCAGTTTTGGGCTTAACTATTTGCCCATAGCTGGGACCCTAACAGGTGCTACCACCCCGGGTCAGGTTGGACCTGGGAACACCAGCAATTAAGAGGTGGTTCCACGCTCCTCAAAACCTCCTTATCAGAGACCTTGCTGTTGGACGTAGTTTATCGTCTTACCCTGGATGCGGATGTAGTTTATCGTCATACCCAGAACACGGATGTAGTTTATCGTCTTACCCAGGACGCGGATGTAGTTTATTGTCATGCCCAGGACGCGGATGTAGTTTATCGTCTTACACTGGACGCGGATGTAGTTTATCGTCTTACCCTGGAGGTGGATGTAGTTTATCGTCATACCCAGGGCGCTCATGTGAGTCCGGGTAAAATAATTAATTCGAAACAATGAATTTAAAACAAAAAAAAAACAATTAATGCGTGTATTAACAAATGTATTTTCATTGTAATCAAAGGAAAATATATTAAAATTATCTATATGCTTGCTTGTGGGTGGGTGTTTGCGTGAAATAATCGTGTGATTGACGCCTGTGTGAGAAGGTAAACGATTAGATTTCGTTAAAGCTCTGCTAGTCAAACTCTATGCCCGAAGGCAGTGAGGAACTCAGACGAAGCTATGCCGAAGGGTAGAGTCTCGTCTGGGGTGGTAGACAGCTGCCCGACACCGTTTATGCGGGGTTTACGGGGAAATTTTGCCCTAACTTAAGCGCTCGGAAACCCCCACGTTAAAAACGCCCTCTATGGAGGCCTCGTATAAATAACAAGTGAGTTCAAAAGTTAACAGTGGACCAAGGAAGAGAACGCGCCCTGTCGGCATCGTCGTTTATTTACGTACGACCAAATCTAGAAGCAAAAGTAAGAGAGAGAATGTAATTGCTTTTTTATACATTTCAATAGTGTCCTCTAACGCCCCTCAAAGACAAGTGGAGTAATCCACGCTGTTCTTTTATTGCCCTTTCTCCTCACTAACATATTCCCACTCTCTTTCACTCTTAATAACCTCTGGTATCTTAGTGGAATTGTTGCCTTGCTTGGGGTGAAATGATTAAAAATCTGTCCTTAAATTGACTCGTCAGAACGAGAGATTTATAATCCAAGGAACTCAGTGTTTAATAATATGCAAAAGACGTGTCCAGTTCGCCGGGCATTGTGCACGTGCCACTGATGAACTTGTGTCATCATTTGTACTCTGGAGGCACCCATAATCTGACAATCGATCACGCAAGTTAACCTTTCCAGATAGGATAAAACAAGACACATTGATCCCTAAGGAAGATCTTTTAGGAGCTATGACGGATAGAGAATACTGGAGAGGTGTAGTGAATTCAATCTCGGCTGAGGCCACAGGATGATGATGATGAATATGTTCTCATGGAAACAAATCATACATAGTAATAACAAAGGACTTTTTAATGAATTCACCCAAAGCAAGGCGATAATGCCACTAAGACGCAAAGAATATGAGAATATGAGAAAAACGAAAATACTATTAAGGAGTCAGTTAGTTGTGTGCTATTCGTGGTACACGCGTAGGCGATCATGTATCTTTCGGCACATGACTGACGAAGTAGATTTTTTCCTGCAATAGGTTGCCATTTCTTTCTGTGGTAGACCAGTTGCCATCCAAGGTTATAGAACCCGGTCTGTCCTGCTATTTACCCATAGCTTTGGGTGGGGGTTAAGAAGAAGAGGATTCATACTTTTCCCAAGGGTATTAGCACGTAAGTGAATGTAATGGAATTCGAACTCGGTTCTCCGATTCTTAATCCGAGCCGCTATCCATTACCCCATCGCGCCTCCTATTAAGGAGAACGAACAGGAATTAGACAAAAGATAACAATTAACACTGCATTTAAATTTTTGAAGACCAAAGACGACCGGATAGCAAGAAGCTGAAAGAGAATCCCACAAACGAGAAATGTGGGAGATGAGATTGTAAAGCATAGAACTTAAGGTTATATATATCAATTTCAAGACGGTAGTCCTTCCAACACGCAAGAAGTTTACTGGGGTGCGCGAGTGAAAGAAAATGAGAAGATTTTAGGAGAAAGGACCGGAAGCTCAATTCTAAACAGGAAACAAGGGATAAACCTGTACTCCTGTTCAAAAGACTGGGGAGGTGTGTGAACCAATGTGATTTATTTTCACAGAATAAATACCGTTATTTTTTAACTTACTTCATTATCTTTGACAAGATTCGGCTGTCAGGAGTTCCGATAACATCGTGAATCTTTGTGATTTGGTCGACTTCATTTGCGCCGGGAAATAATGGATGCAGGCTGAAAGAGAAGGAAACACAGACTGAAAGACTTATTTACCGCTTTTGAGTCAACAACGATTATCTCCCTTTGTTTCACTCTCCTATTTTGAAAGTTAAAACCGTATTATTACAGTAATTTGCTTTGAGTAACACACTTCTGTTTTTGGTGAATCAAAGAAATTGTTGGAGGTTTTTTGAGGAGTTTCTAGAATATTGGTATTTATTACAGTATTCAAACAACAACGTTAGTCTGCTTGAAGACTTAGTGAAAGAGAAGGAATACACTAACCGGTTCTACTTTGGCTTGTTATATACACGGAAAAAGATATCTAACCGTACAAATTTTATTTCGGAATTATAGCTACATAGTGAAAAAGGTGCTACTTTGGCTTATCATCTTTTCCTTGCAGATAACAAGCCAAAGTAGCAACATGTTTTACTATGCAGATATCATTCCATATTAAAATTTGTACGAAGTAGACGTTTTAAGGTGGTCCGAAAATCTTTTTTCTATTTCAACGCTCTGTGGGGTATTATCAAGGATAGAGTTTCACATAAACGATACAACAATACCCATCAGTTGAAGGACGCCGTTCGAAGATCCATTGTAACAATCAACAAAGCAAAGCTTCGTAAAATATCACACAGAACATGGCGCCGTATCATTTTCTGTTCACGAAACTGGTGGTCTTCATACAGACCTTCTCGATGTTTGACAGCGTCAATGAAAGTGAATAAACTGAATCCAGTACATGTGCTTTGTATTACTGTATTACTTGTTCGTCTATTGTTCTCATTACCTTTTTTGGTAGGGGGTGACAAGACTTTCGGATTGATCCCTCACTTTTTATCAGCTTTTTATTTGATTACTTATAAGGATGTTTTGTAATTTAATCTATGAATCCACAGGGTGGTCCGAATGTTTTGTCACCCTCTACATATAATTTTCTATTTCAACGCTCTGTGGGTTATCGTCAAGGAGAGAGAGTTTCCCATAAACGATACAATAATACCCATCACTTGAAGGATGAAGTTCCTTTGCAGCAATCAAAAAGCACAGTTTCATAAAATATACAGAACATGGCGCAGCATCATTTTGTGTTGACGAAAATGATGGTCTTCATACAGACCTTCCCGATGTGTGACAACGTCAATAAAAGTGAATAAACTGAATCCACTACATGTGTTTATTAAGCCTCATTTCAATTTCAAACATTTTCTTGAATTTCATTTGTTGTTAAATATAAGATAAGCTTCGAGAAATTTCTATAACAAAACAATAAAATTTTGTGCAAAAGTAGGCTCAGCTGACGTAAAAAAAATCTTTCTCAAATTTATCCCTAATTTAAATGTTTCAAGAAATCCTATTGGCTAAAAAATAAAAAATACAACATTCGCCCACATATTTCCCAGAAAAATTCGCAACACCTACCAAGCGCCGTTGAGCCGATTTGGTTGTTAAAAACCTATAAATAGAAACAGCGAACGAATTTTCGTCGCATTTGAGACTCACACACGCGAAAGATACACACGGGAATTATGTGTCAAATGGCCGCCAAAGAAACAAACTTTCTTTATGGGAGATTAGAAAATTTTACATAACAAACTTTTTCACTCAATATCGATCATAACAAAAAAAAAAAAAAAATCAACCTTTTCGACATTGAACATTTCCAAAAACAGCAAAGAACTTTTTCTCTTTTTTGCACACATCATTACAAACAAAAAAATTGTAGATTGTGTATATAAAATTTTATCTGTTGTTTCAAACATGTATTTTTTGTCGTGATTGGATATCGTTACCGTTTGGCCATTTCTTATAATTTATGTTTGTGGATATTGCATATTTTATTTGCAGCACAATTTTAAATATTCACGCAGCCTTCCTAGATTCACTACATGTGCTTTGCTTTCTATTACCGTATTACTTGTTCGTCTATTGTTCTCATTACCATCTTTTTTATTTATTTTTTTAATTTTTTTTATTTTATTTTATTTATTTTTTTTTTTTTTTTATTTTTTGGTTATTGGGTGACAAAACTTTCGAACCACTCTATCGTTAGAATATAAACAAAAGAAAAAAAAATAATATTTTAATTACATTTTCTTTATATTATATATGTATAATATGTAGATATCATTCCAAAATAACGTTTGTATGGTGCAGATATTTTTTCACTGTCGATAACAAGCCAAAGTAGCAGTCAATAACATTTGTTTTAAGATTGATTTGTTTGTTTTGTTTTTTACTGTTTATCGACCTTTTAAACCTCATTACCCTGATGAAACATCGCCAGCCTTTTACTACTATATCGCTATTACTACTTGAGTTACATTCCTTAGTACCACCAATTCAAATCTTCACAGCTAAGGACCACCATGCTGTATCCATGGTAACAAACTGCTTTCTTTCCTTTTGTGTTCCTTTGATAAGGAGAAACTTCCACATCTTCCTCAGAGCTGTTACTTTGTGGAAGAAATTCACAAGAGGATGTTTCCAGGGCTGGGCCGTACTACCTCCTGAACCCACCAACCAGACCGGAGGGGTGCAATATTGATTGAGTGTCCGGGCAGTGCTTTGTAACCCTCGCTATCTTATCAACATTTTTTCTTTTTTTTTCTTTGTTTTTTTTTTCTACCTACATTTATAAAAATGAGGACAACGGTCCGAACAATGTAAATAGTTGCAATACCCTGTAGACTCGTCCTTTCCTACCTATCACCCCTAGTAACAGAAAAGTCTGTCTTACGCCTACGTACGGAAAACTTCGACCAATAAAAACCGTACTAGGCGAATCAACAAATCCCATTGGTTAACGACACAATAATCTGAAAGTTTCACGTGCAAAACAAAATTGCGCCAAAACTTCTTTGAGCCGATTTTGGACTTTCAAAACATATAAAAGAAAATACCGACTGACCAAAAGGGTCAGAGACGAACATCCACAGAGAAATTGCCAACATACTCCACGTCACTCGAAATCACAATTTTACCGCGCAAAAGTACATCAACGCTGACTCACTTGCAATTTAAACTCGACCAACTCTGTGGACATCGAATCGCAAACCTAAAACAACTTTGCTTATCCAAAGTGAATTATATTCACTACATATTAAGTAAAAATCAACGTTCGAACGATTCAGAAATACTACAGTCAAAGGTAGACCACTCTATAAGAACTCATTCCTAAAAACACTTAATATCGACATTTTTAATATTAACACAATTCCAGAAAGACTGTAAATGAACGTACAAATACTAAGAGAGACATACTGAAACCTCAAATATCACACACACTTTGCCATAGTAACATATACCAAAATATCCTGTATATATATTACTTTTAATTGTATATAAATGTTTGGTTGGTTTCTAAATTGAATATGTCTTGTTTTTGATTGTATTTAAAATTCGTTTATTTATTTGTTTGTGGATGCAGAAAGTCACGTAACCTACAAAAATTCCTTCTGATTCACTCAATTATAATTAATTAATTCTGCACATCCCCAACAACCGCATATCAGAAATATAAACATATCGTGAAGAAGGAGTATTTGCGCGTAACTGAATATAACGAACCTAACAGGAACTGAAACTCGGTTCTCCTATTAACTACGAACAACTGACTATTATTAAAGGATGACAAATTTTCAGGAACTTTTTCCGTGACTGGGTTTTTTTCTTCGAAATCCGTGAATTTTATTTTGCTCATGATAAGTTTCGAAAAAAAAACACACGATATAAAATTCACTGTTTTTTATCCATAATGTTGAATGTGATTCAAATTATTAAACTTTTTAACAAGAAAAATCTCAAGTCGATGTTAAAAATTGCTGCAAAAAAGAGTTGATGGAATGATCTATTATGACATGCTTCATATTTGTATTTAGATACATTGTATCAAATTTTCAATTTTTTAGTTAAATTGTTCACCTACGTATATTTCAATAAATATTGTATTTTATATAAATACTACCTCATGAAAATTGGGATGTAGCAGAATGTGGGGGGGGGGGTGACGGCTTGAATATTATAGATTCATCATTTTTTTATTTTATTTTATTTTTTTTTTAAATCTCAGATTGACGTTAAAAATTACCGCAAAACAATTGTTGATTTATTTAAGATGGAATAATCTATTAAGGCATGTCTTTATCTTTATTTTGCCGAATTGTTTTGTTCACGTATGTTTCATAACTTCCATTATTGTACATAATTAGATTACAATAAATATTGTATTTTATATAAATACTACCTCATGAAAATTGGGATGTAGCAGAGTGTTATAGTATTATAGATTCAACATTTTTTATTTTAATTTTTTTTTAATGAAATCTCAGGTTGACGTTAAAAATTGGCACAAAACATTTGTTGATTTATTTAAGATGGAACGATATATTGATGACATGTCTCTATTTAGATACATTGTATTTATTTTCAATTTTTCTAGTTGAATTGTTCACCTATATTGCATATGATCCATTATTGTACATAATTAAGGCTACAATAAAATTTATATTTTATATGAATACTACCTCATGAAAATTGATTTGTTATAGAGAGGCGCGTCATTGATTTTTTTGGGGGGGACACGAAATCAATCTTGGTGTCTAAGGTCAGGCAATATCTCTCCTACTCATTCTCATAATACTCTCTTACTTCCCCCTTTCCTCTCCTTTACAGACCTACTCAGTAAGCTTCTACCTTGAGTGACGCTTGGTCCCTTTTGTTTAATAAGCTACCAGGAAATAAAAAAATTAAAACAAATTTAAAGCCAAAACAAATTTTGGATCAGAGGAAGTTGGTTACAACGTTCTAGACCGGTCCCCCATATAAGTACTGGCAAGGTTCGACATTGCTTAACTTCGGTGATCAAACAAGAACAAGCGTTTTCAGTGCGATAGGACCATAGGCTTTCATGGTTTACAAGCATTTAATAAAACAAGGGATAAAAATAATAAAAATGAGTTTTTCATATTCTTCTTTTTACAACCCTAAAGTTGCCAACTTTGAAAGTTATTTAAAACAAGAAAAATATTTCTTGTTTTAGATTGTAATATTTTTTTTAGATAATAATGATTTAGTAGTACAAGTCCTACTAATTAACCCATAGCTGGGGAGAAGAATATGTGGATTCATTATCTTTCCCAAGAGTATTTGCGCGTAAGTGAATATAACGAACCTAACGAGAATTGGAACTCGGCTCTCCGATTAGCAATTCCAAGTCATTTGCATTATTTACATTGGTCGGACTGTTGTCCTCATCTTTATTGCCTTATCCACGAAACCAACAGTTTAATAATTTTATTTCCGGCCTTCTCGAACGATATGTCTATATTTCTGATTTGGGGTATTGCAACGCTTTACATTATTTACATTGTTCGGAGCATTGTCCTCATTTTTATTGCCATATTCACGACGTTTCGGCCATTATACGCTCCGGCCTTCATCAGGTGATTGGAAGTACATATGCTAGGCCACAAAAATCTCCTGAGCCAGCCAAGCATAGAAATGAATGCAATATGGGAACCAATAATACGGAGTGCTAAAGAAAAGCAATAATAACAACAAAATTGCAATATGAGCTCTAGTAAAAAAATTGTTACTGAGATATAAAGTTTATAAGTCCCAAAAATTCATTCACTGATGTCTTAAAGGACACATGGCCCAGTGGATAAAAAGCGTTGGTTGGATCCAGTGACTTCAAGAGAGTGTGACTTCAATACCAGGCTACGGCAATAGTGAACAAAGACCGGAAGGGTTTAATTAAAGGGGAATAACTGAGAGATCCGGAAGAGGCACATGGAACTAGAACAATCTAACCCGGTTCAGTTCGTAATTACAATCACCTGACGAAGGCCGGAGAGTACAACGACCCAAACGTCGTGAATATGGCAATACAGATGAGGACAACAGTCTGAACAATCAATGCCTCATCTCAGAAATATAGACAAATTCCAATTTAATATATGAATTTAGTCATCATCGTCATCATAAAGTGTTCAGCAAAGAAGAAATGAAATTGTTGGATACGAGATAAAGACGATGTCTCAATAAAATACGAAAACTATTCTGTTTCACTCTAAAGTTCCAGTTGAACTTTTATTTTGCATTATCGTATTTTCCAGCTTACAAGACGCTGCGGCTTGAAAGACGCACCCTAATATTGGAAAGAAATTTCTAAAAAAAAAAAAAGTCATTCTCATACAACAACATATTCACCATGCGTCCCTCACATACTGGCGTCACGTATTGTTTACATTAATCACTCGTCCGATTTTGTTTGTATGGCAACGTCATACTAGTCAAGAGCAGAAAGGTTACCGTCGCTGCTCGTAAACAGAGCATGTTTAAGCTTGTGGCTCGGCTCCCGGAAGATTTATAATCTTGGAAATACTTGTAACAGGTAAGTACTGAGGTTAAGATAGCTAATATCATAGTGTAATGACTCAGCATACAAATCCACGTCCCTATCAGTCAAGCCAATTCGGTGACCGTCGTTGCTTTACATTCGTCTTGGAAGACGCTTACGTATTTTTCATGTATTTTTTTTTAAGAAAAGAAGTGCGCCTTGTTAGCCGGAAAATACGGTACAATATAAGATTTTTTTTCATTGGCCGCATAAAATTTTTGAATGATAATACGTTACATATGAATTTCTATCGGTCAAAACTTTAATTCAGCTTTCTGGGTTCGTGAAACCTCGCTTAGGAACTTGTCTCCATTGGCAATATTAGACGTTTTGATATAAGGCAACATTTAGAATTCATTGACCGAGCAGACAATACTGTCTCTGGTTGACCTTTTCAAAATTTTTCTCTTAAAAAATTCAGAAAATAAGTTTCTCAAGTTCAAAGGAAAACAAGAAGAAAGGACTAGTTTTGCACCAGTCTTTAGAAAAGAATTCTTATGTATAGCCATTAGCATGATGCGGACCACGAATTGAGATCTCAAAATCAAGTAACAGATATTAAACTTATTGAACTGCTATAACAGACGATGGAAAATGATTATATTAGCTGTTTCATTTTATAAGGAATTATTCAGTATTCACTGACCGAGCAGCCAGTGAGTACTTTCGGTTAGAATTTATAAAATCCTTAAAAAAAAAAAAAAATTTTCAGTCAAATAAGTTGCTCAACTTCAGTACGTCCTAGGTATAACGATAAAATACACTGCTGTTGTTCCTAGGTCCAACTTGATCCGGAGTGGCAACACCTGTTAGGGTCCCAGCTATGGGTAAATAGTTAACTGGGGTCAAAACACTATAAAAGTATAAAAATAGATTTTATAGTAAATATTACCAGTAATACATTTTTTAAAAATATTTATACATATTCTATTCATACGAACCTACCCTAAAAATCTTGTCGGCATTAAATAACCCACTGAGGTTGATATGCCGTAAAGCAAAATAAAACAAACCAAACCAAACCTCAAATTCAGTAGCTGTTATCACTCTTTTCAATATTGAAAAAGTTTCAGCCCAGGATGCGAAAGAAATTTTCAATCTGGTTGGGTTTATTGACGTTTTAAAATTTTTTAATATCTTGAGAAGACATTTTGGGAACATCAGTCAAAAATCAAGAAAAGATCTAATTTTTCATTTTCTGTCTGTCAGGGTAGGGGTAAATATATTGGGAAAGAAACGAGCGTGAAGAATATGATCCAGAGTCATTGTTTCTCATACCTGAGAATTTCAAAAAAGACGCAGCCAATGCTCCAGATATCCATTTTGTGTGAGTAATACCCTTCTGTAAGCAGACATTCTGGTGCTCTGTACCTGAAGATGAAAAAAAAAAAATTGTTAATTTAATTTGCTTTTTTTAAGTTTAAGTTTCATCAAAATAATGTTTTAAGTGACAATTTTGAAAAAAAGGATAACGTCCTAGGTATGACGATAAACTACATCCGGCAGCAAGGCCTCAGATCGAGAGGTTTAAAAGAGCGTGGAACCACCTCTTGAATGCTGTTGTTCCCAAGTCCTCCCTGACCCGGAGTGGTAGCACCTGTTAAGGTCCCAACTATGGGTAAATAGTTAACCTCAAAATTGGGCTCAAGCCATTATGGAAGTATAAAAATGAACTTTTATAGGGAAAATTACCAACAATACATTTTTGAAAAATAAATAAACCTTACCAACAATGCATTTAAAAAATTCACTCAACAAAAAACAACTTACAAAAAATACGTCAATGAAACCTGATCTACAAACTGATTTCTTACAAAGAATATATATTCTATTCATACAAAGCTATCGTGTCAGCATTAAATAACCCATTGAAGTTGATATGCCGTAAATCAAAATAAACCAAAATAAACCAAAGAATATATATTCTATTCATCCGAACCTATCCTAAAAAACGTGTAGGCATTAAATATGGTTAATATGCCGTAAAACAAAATAAAACCAAACTAAACCAAAAAAGATAACCATAAAATACGTACGTGCTAACTAAAAAGACAAAGATTGTTCTTATTACTAATCTTTGAATTATTCAAACTATTAGCCGTCCAATAATGTTATTGATTACGAAGTTTAGACTGGTGTGTTTTCCAACTATCCTCAGATGTGTGTTTTATTTTCAAAGAACTTTGAACAGCTTCTGTCACCTCCTTCTTCCTTTTTTTGTTATTGTTTTATTTTAACTACTGCAATACTAAATATTTTTTACAGTAAGGTTCACCCAGTACAAAGTCTGGGGACCAAACGAGGTAGAAGGTTGCATAAAGGGGTAGTTTATGCAGATAGTGGGAAAAGGTAACGGGTAACTCTACACTTGAACAAGATGTTTGGGAGTCTATAGCACCAGTCAGTGGCTCGCGGGAAGATGCTGTTTGAGTGGAAGTTACTTCTCGCCGATGGTACACGGGGGGAATGTGGGTGGTTTGCAAATATGTAAGTGGCATGGCGGGTTCTAGCCGTGAAGGTTAGACCAGGCGGAACCAATGAATGTAGTTCGTCCGAGCACTTTCCATGGAAGTAGCGATAGAGACGAAAGAGACTCGCAACATCCCGCCTGTGAGTGAGAGAGGGGGGGGGAGAAGGACATATATATATATATATATATATATATAGAGAGAGAGAGAGAGAGAAAAAAAGAAAGAGAGAGTGAGAGAGAGAGAGACAGACAGACAGAGATGAGATTGGAAGGGGGAAAATAATTCGTCACTCACAAGGACTCGGAGAGGCTTTTGAAATCTATCTCGGCTGGAAAATGACGACTGGGCATCTCCCGCCCAAATATCACAGCACGACGCCATTTTCGGATCTGGTTGATCATTTCGTTCTCTTCTCTGCTGTATTTTTCACCTTCGACGGTATTACTAATACTACACGCTTTAGGCCGGGGAAACCTGACTGGCGGATCGAAACCTCGTCTCGCGTCGTGATGGCTTTTTTTTTTTTTTTCTTTTGCCCGGGCACGAGATGGAAGCTATCAAACGCCTATACCCGTACAGCCAGTCTCTCCTTTTCCTCTCACTGGGAGGTCGAGGCTGACTAGGCTCGCACGCAATTCGACGGACCCTGTCGTAGCACGCTTTACGGGTCCCGCCGGTGCGTTCACTTTCTATGTAATTGTGGTAGGTGCCGACACCTCAACGCGGTGTAATGTTGTATATGTAATGTAATTCTCACTAGAACAATTACGACTTAGTTGTGAGCCACGGTGGAGTAATGGATAGCGGCTCGGATTGAAAAATCGGAGAGCCGAGTTCGAATTCCAGTAGAATCCATTACATTCACTTACTTGCTAATACCTTTGTTAAAGGTATGAATCCTCTTCTTCTCCACACCCAGCAATGGTAAATTCACCGAGTTCTATAGCCTTGGATGGAAACTGGTCTACTGCGGGAAAAATCTGCCTCGTCAGTCATAATATTTGATCGCATACGCGTCTATTACGCATAGCACATAACTGAGTGAGTTCGATCCTCACTGGGTGCCCCATACTTTCAGCCTTGCGCCATATTTATGTTTATCATCATTATTTTCTCGCGTTTTGCTGATGTCCCGGTCGCAACCGTTCTAGTCGATGATGCCGACAGTTCGCCCCCCCCCCCCCGGAGTGGTGGGGGAAGCTGAAGCTGTCTGGGGGATCCCAGGTGGAGGTTCTCGACCTTCTTGTCCCTCGTAAACATCTTTAAATCACATTTATTTATTTATTTTTTTTTTTGTTTCTCTGAAAACACGCAAAAATCCTGGACTGGATATTACTCGGCTCGTCCGACGATAAAGAGCCCAGCCGGTGGTGAGAACTGATGCTAATTGCAGGATCCCGTAAACAACGACACCCCGAACGCACATCGTAGTATTAAGAAATCAAAAATGATATAGCCATGATGAGGGAGGAAAAAAGAGAGCAGAGAAGAAGAAAAAGATGGCGATAGAAAAGAAGAAGAAAAAGATGGCGATAGAAAAGAAGAAGAAAAAGATGGCGATAGAAAAGAAGAAGAAAAAGAAAAATGGAGATAGAAGAAAAAGAAGAAAAAAGATTTCGATGAAGAAAAGAAGAAGAAAAAGATGGCGATAGAAAAATGAAGAAGAAAAAAGGTGGAGATAGAAGAAGAAAAGAAGATAAAAAAAGATGGAGATAGAAAAGAAGAAGAAAAAAAGAAAGAAGAAAAAGATGGCGATAGAAAGAAAAGAAAAAATGGCGAAGAAAAGAAAAAGAAAATGGAGATAGAAAAAGAAGAAAAAGATGGAGATAGAAATGAAGAAGAAAAAGATGGAGATAGAAAAGAAGAAGAAAAAAGATGGAGATAGTAATGAAGAAAAGAAAAAGGTGGAGATAGAAAAAGAAGAAAAAAAGATGGAGATAAAAAGAAGAAGAAAAGATGGCGATAGAAAAGAAGAAGAAAAGGATGGAGATAGAAAGAAAAGAAAAAGGTGGAGATAGAAAAGAAGAAGAAAAAGATGGAGATAGAAAAAAAAGAAAAAAGAAAAAAGATGGAGATAGAAAAGAAGAAAAAAAAATGGGTGGAGAAGAAAAAGATGGCGATAGAAAAGAAGAAAAAAGATGGAGATAGAAAAAGAAGAAAAAAGATGGAGATAGAAAAAGAAGAAGAAAAAGATGGAGATAGAAAAAAGAAGAAGAAAAAGATGGCGATAGAAAAGAAGAAGAAGAAAAATGTGGAGATAGAAAAGAAGAAGAAAAAGATGGAGATAGAAAAGAAGAAGAAAAAGGTGGAGATAGAAAAGAAGAAGAAAAAGATGGAGATAGAAAAGAAGAAGAAAAAGGTGGAGATAGAAAAGAAGAAGAAAAAGATGGAGATAGAAAAGAAGAAGAAAAAGATGGAGATAAAAAAGAAGAAGAAAAAGATGGAGATAGAAATGAAGAAGAAAAAGATGGAGATAGAAAAGAAGAAGAAAAAGGTGGAGATAGAAAAGAAGAAGAAAAAGATGGAGATAAAAAAGAAGAAGAAAAAGATGGCGATAGAAAAGAAGAAGAAAAAGATGGAGATAGAAAAGAAGAAGAAAAAGATGGAGATAGAAAAGAAGAAGAAAAAGATGGAGATAGAAAAGAAGAAGAAAAAGGTGGAGATAGAAAAGAAGAAGAAAAAGATGGAGATAGAAAAGAAGAAGAAAAAGATGGAGATAGAAAAGAAGAAGAAGAAAAAGGTGGAGATAGAAATGAAGAAGAAAAAGATGGAGATAGAAAAGAAGAAGAAAAATATGGAGATAGAAAAAAAGAAGAAAAAGATGGCGATAGAAAAGAATAAAAAAAAAGATGGAGATAGAAAAAGAAGAAGAAGAAAAGGTGGAATAGAAAAAGAAGAAGAAAAAAGATGGAAT
>CAHIKZ030001984.1:60000-97500 GCA_903632075.3 Acanthosepion pharaonis
CCGTGATAAAAATTTAGATATTCAGAAAGAAAACAAAAGAATATACGAATTATGTTGAAGAAAAGAAATGTTTCGTGGAAAAATTTAAAAATTAAAAAGACATGAATGCAAAGAAAAATATAATGATTTTTTTATTGATTTTTTTTTTATAGCTTATCAACCGTTTACAAATTTTAAATCATGTCTTCGTTTTTAGATTCTAAGATTTTTTTTTTTAGAAAAACAAATTTACTGATACAAGTGCTACTAATTAAAAAATAAATTTTTTAAACAAAATTGGATTCATGAAAAAATTTCTAAATTTGAATTTAATAATTTGTTTATATACAAAATCTCAAGAGGGAATTGAACTCAAAGAGCACTAGCCCTATGTGTTGTAACCCCCCGCATATTTAACGCGATATAGTATCTGGTATATATAAGTGGTTAGCCATATTGATATTGACCTGCCTGAAAGAGAATAACTTAATAAAAAAAGAAAGAGCACCAAAAGAAGAATAGGAGGAATAAAATAAATATAAATAAATACTTTAATAAATGAAATAAATAAATAAGGGTTTAATAAAATCAATAAAACTATTAATAAGAAAAAAAAAAATAAGAAAAAAGGTATAAAAGAATAAGGGAAAAAAGAATGAATGAAAAAAAAGAAAGGAAAAACCAGAAAGTTGATATATACTCTGTATATTTGACAATTCAAGGACTCGAAAACGATCCAAAATCTGCCAATTTTACAAAGGACAAACGTGCGAAGGAGAAAGAATGAATAAAAAAAAAATATATATTTATAAAGAACAAACATTTGCTAAAGACATTTGTTAGATTATCCAAATAACTATTTCTTTTTTGCAGTTGTATGTTTTTTCATTATAACATTATAAAAATTTTATGTGAGAAACATTATCACCTCTCAGTTGGAAAAACAAATTTTGGGCATAATTGCAACTCACTACAAAATGTAAAAGGGAAAAAAACTACAGAAAAAATATTTAATTTTTTCTTAAGTTTTTTTGATAAATTTTCTCGATTTGGGGAGTGAAGATCCTCCAATATCTGGCCTCTGTTTCGGGCAAGACGCAGCGGAGGAAAATAAAACAGTAATGGTGCTAAATCAGATTGGAGTTGAAAAGAATTCAAAAAAGTTGAAAAAATTGGAACAGCTTGTCTGAACTTTTTCAAACACATAGAGAAGGCATCGATTGAATGAATAGGCCTTCCCCATATATGGGTGGGGTTTGTAATTTTTTACTGTTTTCGAATAAGTTTGGGTGTTTTTAACTTTTCTTGTATGTTCGTTCAAATTAAAAAACAATTTAATATATATATATATATATATCCATTAAAAATCAATAAATAATATATAATAAAAAAACTAGGTGATTGTATATTTTTTAGGAGGATGAATATTTCATAGTTCAATTTATTCCAGAGCAAATAAATTTGAATAAAAAGCAGACCATTCAAGGTTCCATGTAATAATTATTTCACCACAGCCCTTTTAAAGGGCTCTGGATCATCAGACTTTACTTCCAAAAAAACAAAAATGAAAAAAAATTTACATTTTTGACGGGACGTAAACATATGTAAATTAATACCATTTTGTCAAGGAGGGGGAGAGAAGACATGAGTGACTTAGGTGTACCATTTACATCGCCCTCCAGGGATCAAAGATCATGGACAAACATCATTGGAACTCCGGTAAACTTAAAGAGCCGGCTTTTCCTCAATATCTTTCATGTTAAAAAATTGTGTTTATTATAACAATGGATTGGGGAATATCTCTCGGAAGAAAAAGATTTTATTTTTTACTTGCGTTAATACTTCTATAATTCATTTGGACTCCTAAGATTTATTATATAAATCGCTTTTTTGCTCAATATTTTTCAAAATAAAAATTTATGAATTTAAATATAACAGTCCAAAATGGAAATAATTTTCTATAAAAAAAAAAGGTTTAGTCACAGAAAAACAAAAGACTTTGACGAAAAAGCCTATTATTTCAGGACAAGTTGAACAAAACGATCAATTAATATACAAAACGTATCTGAGTATTTACATGAAAGGCTTCTAAAGAAATGGTTGCAATCTAAGAAATGTAAAACATAAGTAAAGAAACTGATTAATTAAACTATTCAAGGGAAGTAATCACCCATTAAATTTACTAACTTGGACAAAATAATTTACCATCACAGATGGAACAGGAAATATATCTATTCATACAGAAAAAATATATTCATCGAAAATCAAAAATTCAATAGAAATAATCTTTTCATTCAGTGGAATAAATTTTTCGTTTTTTGGAAATATATTTATTTTCATTCACTGGAAAATTCTTGATGTAAATATATATATATATATATATATATATATATATATATATATATATATATATATATATATTATTTTTTTTATTCATTTTATTTTAGGCTAATCCTTCATCTGGGGCAATTCATACCAACTCATTTTTGACAACAAATATTTTCAGGTTTGATATAAATGGTGGAAATTTCTTATTGGGAGTTTGTAAAAAGCAAAAAAATCTTTATTAATAAGCTTTAAATTGCAAAGAATTTTGGAAATAAATATGGCGGTGTGTTTCACTGTGTGTGTGTGTGGTGTGTGTGTGTGTGTTTGTTAGTATATATTAAAAACCTGTGTTGTGTTTGTGTGAGTTGTGTGTGTGTGTGTGTTTTTTCATGTGTGTGTTTTGTAGAATTGTAAGGGTGGTGCAAATGAATAGTAAGAATTTGAAAATCGAAAAAATTTATTGCAAACCCCTTATAACAAATTATTTGACAGAATTAAGTTTAAGCGTCTAATGATTTTTTCTTTTTTCTTTCAGATTTAACAACTTAAGTCTTTGGCAATTTCAACCATAATAAATTAACAATCAAACAACGCGATAAATTTATTGAAGACTATTACGAAAACGGACTTTCAAACAAAATGCATTTCGCAAAATCCGCAGAACTGGGTTGGGCGTGAAAAAGCGATTTGTTGCTAACATTCTTTTTCATTCGGTTTTCCAGTTTTTTCCCCTTTTTTTTTAAATTTGATCGTTTTTTGTGTTGATTTTGTTTAGTCCTTTTTTGTAACAGATTTAATGTTTAGTATAGAGCTTAGAAAAAATTCTGAAGTGATGAAGGCAAGAAGTAGGGTATGTAGCAACATCAGCACGGAAAAGGCACTCCTTTAAAGGCAAGGAAGGGCAAAAATATTTTAAGTCAAGTGATAGCGATTGGTGTATGAGTCATACGATTTTGAATCAATAACGGACATGCTGCTAAATATATATATATAATATATATATATATATATATATATATATATATATACCGGATGTAACAGCCTTATTGTCCATCCTACAAAACGTTTAATAACCACTAAACTAATTGCTTTTTCCTCACTATGTCTTCTCAACTGAGTAATGGTGAGATTAGAAAATAATATCATTCAGTCCCTCAATAATGGTATCAAAATTCATACCCTGGCTTCCATCCAAAAAAGGCCATTCAAAGAACCATCAGTGAACTGTGAATAAGTTTTAAAAAGGGGAACAGATCGAAACTTTCAGCCAATCACAACAAGAAGAGCTAGAATCAATTAGGAAAATTCAACACATTCTATAAGTGATTTCGCTTATGGCAATCCAAAAGAGCAGTAAAAAAGTCTTGAAAATGAAATTTGTGATCCACCTTTTTTTCCAGGACAGAAAGATTAGAAGGTTAAAGGGCCAAGATCATCTTGAATAGGGTAGAAAATCATCCTGGAATAATATATATATATATATATATATATATAACCGTTAATCAAATTGGGAAGCTTCTGAAACACCTAACACGCAATGTACACTGTGTAACGAATTATTAACTAGGTGACAATTTTCAAAAGCTGCACATTGAATTTAAAGAAATTTTCAAGAACAGGGCAACAGTTATATGCGCGTGCACTGTAAACAATTGGTTTAAGAAAAAAGCGTAAACAAACCGCAGCCATTTGTATGAGTAACACGATACTTCTGTGTTTCAAATTATTAACGGGTGACTTCATAATCCTGCAATTATGGATGGCAATTGTGAAACTGAACCGCTTCTGTGAGTCTGTTATAACCTGAACTTTCAAAATGTAAATCAACATTAGACATACCCATAATGATTGGGAGATATCACCAAACTGTGAAAAGGATTTTGCAGCTCCAACGACGACACGTAAGGGGCTGATAAACAAGGCTTGTTTTCAAACGTTCTCTTTCGCGAATGAAACGGTTTAAGCTGTAAATAAACGAGGCCTGACGAGCATTTGCCAAAAATGATTTTCAGGTGCATTGAAGAAACAAACTGCGTATTTAACTACACGATGTTGTCTTCTGGAAAAAGATCCGGAAATTTATGTGACTATGCCTCCATTGAAAAGGTCCCTAGCATGCTGCGCATAAAGCTATTATGTACCTGTAACAATTAGGTTTCTTTGAACCACGGAAAATGAACTAGCCGGCCAATTCTACAGACTTAAATCCAGTGGGGCATTCTGAAGCGACGGGTTTCAAGAATGGACATCAAATTAGAAGCAGGGAAGGCGAGAGGTGTTAGACATGAAGTTATTGTCATGTTTAATGAACGGCTACATTTAATAGTTTCAACAGTGAAAGGGTGTTTTTGAGAGCGGGATGCCAGTCTTTAGGGCGCTTGAACTCATGAAGTCAGGGAACCAGCGAATGCAGCTCCTCGGAGCAATTACCATGAAAGTATTTGTAAAAAAAGACAGAGGGAGGCGACGGCGAGTCTGTGAGATCCTTTTGTAGACGAGATGACAGAACTGGGCCAATTATATTGCATATCCGCCTCTGGAGCCTATCAAGAACCCCGAGGCAAACAGAAGGGCTACAGACCATATATTCAGGCAATACTCCATGCAAGGACGAATTGTTGATTTGTAGATCTGAAGGATCGATTCAGGGAGAAAAATTTCCTGGCGCGTCACAGGGGAGCCATTTTTGAAGGGAGGGTGGTCGAAGCAATTGACTCAATGTATTTGTTCCATCATTTCAAGAAGAGAATCACATATCCTTAATTAACCAGCTACATTATTACTATTTTTTTTTAACTCTGTGTAATAAATAAATGATTTTTATTTATTTCATCTCGGTTACTGTATGCATCCATAACAATCTGCATATGAAGCAATGTTATCTAAAGCACTAATTTCTTGTTTACATCTATTTCATTACACCTCGCTAATAATTTGGAACAGTAAATTAGGTAAATGTCCGTAGATTCTGTGTATTTTTTTAACAAGACATTTTTTACAAGTTACGCGCATATAACTGTTACCATCATTCTGTGAAAATTTCGTTTAATTCCAACCTGTAGTTTTTGGACGAGTGGAAAAATTTTCATGCTTTTAATAATTCATAACACAGTGTATATATATATATATTTTACATTATATATGTTCCAAAAATTGTCATAGCGGATGGTGGTAGTGGGGACAAATTCCAGCTACAAATCTCCTGAAAATTAGATTTCGGCATTAAATGAAAATAAATATGTTGATATGCCGTTAAATAGACAAATCAGTCAATAAGGACACCGCTCTCTCCGTACAATAATCAAGATAATTGTTAATAACTTAATGGTTTTATTTTTCATAATTATTTGAAACGAGAAATTATTTTTTTTCATTACTTAAATACAACAATGAAGTTATTGCAACGAATTACGTGTATTTGTTTTATAAAAGCAACGATAATGTTTACTCTTCCTTTGGAAACAATGGAACTTAATGAAAATGTAAATTAGATATAGACCATTTTATAATAATATTTATTCAAATAGGCATGATTGACTATGAACACTAATCCACTGGAAGCTTTGTATAACTTGCTTGGATTTGATTATGTTTACCGATGAATTAAGCTGTCTTTAAAACATATTCAACAACGAGGCTTTATTCTTTTGTTATTGTGTTCCAAACACGTGCTCGAATGACGACAAAACACGCCATTAAAATACAGGATTATGTATAAATAGGTGGCTTTTTCATGACACGCCATTGACGAACGCATTAGGTAAGTAAGCAAAAGTTGAACGATTTCAGGAGATTTCGCAATTGTGCTTTCGAAAGTGAAACTAATTGAATTGAAAAATCGTAAAACTTTGTATTTTTTAAAATGTTTAGTAACCACGTCAGGGGATCAGCTTTAATCGTCAACAAAATGATGAAATATATGGTCGTGGAAGTTGACCACATCTTGAACCTGAATGAAAAGCGGGATAAAAGTAGAGCTTTGTGATAACAGACAGATCTTAAAATTGTGACGGCCATATTAATAATCATAGGAAAATGCTGTGGCAGTCTTGGAAATAATTTTACAAGAAATTGCTCAGAAATATTTTTTCAAAAAATATATTGCTGATAATATTATTTTTTTTTCAAAAATGTATTGCTGGTAATCTTTTATTGTTTTAAAAATGTATTGCTGGTAATATATTTTTACTGCCGGATATAGTTTATCGTCATACCCAGAACGAAAAAGTGATGAAATGTATGCAATATCACGCCTCCTATATAACTGTAAATGCCGGGTAATTTCTTCAGAGAAAAAAGAGACTTGAGGCAACAAAAATTTGGTTCTACAGAAAGATACAGATAATATGGGACAGCTTGACGGGGTGTAATGGTTATGTGGGCTTGTCTCACAAGAACAGTTACAACTGAGTAAAGTGAGTTCGTTTAACCTGTGGAGTTGCTCCCAACCTTTATTGTACCACATTTGAGCGATGCTAAGAAAATCTCCATAAAATCGAGAATATCACGGAAGGGGCTATTGAGTAACGGGTTTGTTTTGATGAACTTGAGAAAAAAAAAAAAAATTTTTCCTTAGAACTAGAAATAGACAGTCCTTTCTATATTTCTGAGATCTAAGGTATTATGTACATTAGTTTGAAAATTATTCGGACTATTGTCTTCATCTTTGTCGCCATATTTATCACAACTTTTCGGCCGTTGTACGCTCCGGCCTTCTTCAGGTGGTTATCCACTGTGCCATGTGTCCTCGGACATGGCAAAAAAGAAAAAACGTTAGTTAGATCCAGTGACAGGAGAAGTGTGAGTTCAATCTTATAGGTTAATTAAGGAGAGAACTAAATAGAAATTAACAGGAGATATCTGATAATGACATCCATCAAACATGGCACGTGGAACTCAAACAGTGGATACCCCAGTGAGCGAAATAAAGGGTTCATTTCCACATTCCAACCACCTAAAGAAGGCCGGAGCGTACAACGGCCCGAAGGGACAGATAAATATAATATACAAAAAGAGGATATATATTTTTTTAATAATGTAAATTATGCACTGAAAGAATTTTTAAATTTCTAGGACATATGAAAAAATGAGGGACTGAAGGAAACGATGTTTTCCGGGATATATTGAAGAGATGATAGGACAGAGACTAGGAGGGATGATGAAAGAGAAAATTTATAAGAGCTATAAAGGATAGAATGAGCAATGAACGTCTTCGTCCTGAAATAGATACAGTATATAGAAGATTTTTTTTACGTCTTATCAACCCTTTGTAGGTTTGTAAAGCCGAAGAATGTTTTAGTTTGTAATTTCGGTTTGCAATTTTCTTTCAGAATAACTATGCTTTTTCTCCAGAAAAAAATCCTCCTATTTAATCCACAGGAGGAAAGGGTTTCATATCATTTCAAGGGTATTTCTATAATTGATTTGAGGGGTCTTCCCTTTTTACACAAATGGACACACCCAGTATATACATATACTACTGCTACGTGAAGACCTGAGAGAGCAAGACCGGAACAAGAGAGGGAGTGAAAGGTTGTAGGTAACCGGAAGAGTGTAGGTAAGGTAACAGACAGACAGAACGAACGAGGTAGGAGCCAGAGTCACGGTGAACGAGCACGTAGACTCAGTAAGAAGTCATACAGCGATAATTCAATACCAAAGACTGTATATATATTTTGCTACTAACCCGCATTCCTGGAACTACTAACCTGCATTACCAGTTTGTATTATTACGTTAATACATTATTTTCATATATTCATTCTTGGCGTTTGTTATTTATTGGTATTTGATACTCACAAGACAGATTAAAGGAAAATAGTGTATAACCTAACTAACAAGCTTGTGTATATGGTTGGTGGAACAGGGATTAGGATATATAGCAAAAAGACAAAATTTACTAAGAGCTAAAAAAGATAGGAAAATGGGGAGAGCCACAACTTCTTATCGTTTGTAGTTCTTAGCAACATTTACCTTTTTACTACCCACTGTTTTATCATTCATTTATGTAAACGCGTTTTAAATAACCAGCTAAAGGTTGATAAGCCGTAAAAAAAAACATACCGAGTAATCGATTATGTTGTTATGATTGTACATACTGATAAATCATGATTAGACTTTTAGTTAGGCCTCTTAGGATTTCCTTACTGTAAAGGTTAAATATATCTGGTGAGAAGGTGTATCATTGTCTTACGCCCCTTCCTATTTTTATAGACGTATTCAATGTATTTTTCTGTTCGTCTGTAGGCGGTTTGTTCCCAGTAAATATTCTAGATTATTCTAATATATTTCCAAATAAATCATGAAGTCTCTTTTGGCTTCTTGATTTCCAGCCAATTTTGATCTTCAAAAAAATAAATGTAATATCAATTCTTATCTTCTGTGATTCTAAATTCCTCTTCTTTTATTGTTCTCTCTCCTTTTCTTTTCTCATATTTTTTTACACTTGCGTCTTAATAGCTTTATTGCCTTACTTTGGGGTGAAATGACTTTTAAAAAGTTTTCTTAGCGGTTTAAATAGTGAACTTTGACATGGTCATGTAAGCAATAAGGATGTTTTAAGGCAAACAGCAAATGCAAAGAGATATAGTTACTAATACTTATTAGAATGAGACAGCTATCATACATTTGGTGTCTAGGAATAGCCAAAGATGCCTTTTAAAAACTAAGAGAGGTATTAAGTTTGTTTGTTTGTTTGTTTGGGTTTTATGGCATATCAACCACTGTGGGTTATTTAATGCCAAATCCAGTTTATATGAATTTTAAATGCCTATTTTGTATGGAACATTTTTAGCAACCTAGAGCTGATTTGCTTGCACACTGCAAAATAATCCTAGGTATTTTTGTTTAAGTCAAGAATTTCCATTTGATAAAGACAATTTATTTGCTAAATGATAAAAGCTAGGATATGTTCTCTATACATCAGTCTACATCTTTGATAAGAGCCCAATTCTTTTTAGAAAATCCAATATATTTTTTGGTTCAGTTAGAGGTATTAAGAGATAGAAAATATCCTTATAAACAAAGAAAGCGTACCATTGGAGGATTAATAACTTTGACAAAGCTCAGCTAAACAATAATGACGAAATGACGAGACACTTTGTGAGGATCTTTTGTCAGGACTTACCTTTTATGAGTTCGTAAATATTCATGTCCATTAATTCGCAAATCAACACCAACATCCCAGATCTCTTGTCACTGAAAGAGAGAGAGAGATTTGTTAGCGTCATCCAAGTCAAGGCACAAGTCCAGCTTCATGGAGCACCTGACAAAATGAATCTCTTTATAATTGTTTATAACTATTTTTTGCATTGACACAATAACAGGTATATCACTGGCCAAAGAAAGTCACTTTTTAACCGAATCCCAAATTAATAGCTTTCTAATTATTAAAACAAAATGTTTGGTCGTCATCAAGAAGGGCATTTCAAGATATGTGTTACAAATTGGAGATGTTAAAATCAACAAAGTTAAAAAGTTTAGAAATTTTAACAGACGATGGAAAATGTGATACAGCACTCCCCTGCCATTGGAAGAGTCCAAAAACAAACAAAAAAATATTAGAAACAAAAAAAAAAAAAGAGTGCTGAACTTTCTTTTTTTTAAAAATATCAACCGTTCTTATATGTTCACTGAACTTAAGCAATGTCAAGCCTGGACATAGATATATAGATATTTGGCCAGTGATATAATGCGTGTATATATAAAATAGAGAAAAAAGGGGGAGAAAATACATTATTCAGTAAAAACTACAGACTTTCGACTGTGAATTTAAAAGTAATTGATGACATGTTTCTTTGAAAAAAACTGGTAATGGTTAACAAGTTTGTTACATCAGTTTGTCTTGTTTGTTGGACTGGTTTATTTTTCTTACGTTGGACGGAGATATATATTTATATGATAGGTTGTTCAAATATTATTGTCATCGCATGAAAACTTTTCGAACATTGTAATGAAAGTATTGTGTTGCATGTAACATTAAGGCAGGTCAGTTTTGGAAATATGGTATTGCACTCAAGTTTAGGTATTGAAATTAAGTTTAGGTTCAAAATCGTAGCGCTGGAATTTAATTCTGGTGATCAATGAAAGCCTTATAGCACGGCCTCATAAAATCTATAATTTACTGAACTAGTAAAATGTATCATATTACATCATAATATAGCTAAATTGTTCAGTATAACTTTCCTTTGAAGTAAATGAAGGTCTTGTTTGATGTCACAATGACTTAGCAATAATATGCATGAGCCATGCATTTCGTCCATATACAATTTATAAAGCTTCAGTAAATTATAGATTTTATAAGGCCGTGCTATAAGGCTTTTATTGACCAGAATTAAATTCCAGCGCTACGATTTTGAACCTAAACTTAATCTTTAAACTCGTTTCCTCAAAAAATGGTGACGATTTGAAAAAAAGATATTTTGTCTCTTTATTTATCATGTCAAACCCTAATTTTTAAATTGAGTGCAATACCATATTTCCAAGACTGACCTGCCTTAATGTTGCATGCAACACAATACTTTCATTACAATGTTCGAAAAGTTTTCATGCGATGACAATAATATTTGAACAACCTATCATATAAATATATATCTTCGTCCAACGTAAGAAAAATACCCCAGTCCAACAACCAAGACAAACTGATGTAACAAACTTGTTAACCATTACCAGTTTTTTTCAAAGAAACATGTCATCAATTACTTTTAAATTCACAGTCGAAAGTCTGTAGTTTTTACTGAAGAATGTATTTTCTCCCCCTTTTTCTCTATTTTATATATACACGCATTATATCTATATATCTATGTCCAGGCTTGACATTGCTTAACTTCAGTGAACATATAATAACCAGTGTTTCCATATGATAAGCCGATGTCAGATATGAAGAGAATATAAGTGAAGTCATTTATATAATAAATACGAATGTCAGTGTGTCACACTTTTTGAATTTCACTCCTAGAGGCCATAGCCCAACATATCATACCATTTTGGAATCAGGCCGACTCCATGAACAAATTAAAAACGTTATAGGCTTGATTCAAATCCACAATCCTGAAATTTTGGATTTCCAACCAAGAATTCATTATTCCGATTTTTTCGGCGATTTTTTGGGACGAATTTTTTGGGACGGTAACAATTTCTATAACTTGGAAATAAGTTCAGAATTAATCAAAATTAATTGCGAAATCCAGCGAAAGTCAGCCATGAAATAAAAAAAAATAATTGCTTGTACGGAAAGTAAGGACCTACGTACATCAACTTGTCCTTAATTTAAGTGGCGGCAGAAGAATTATCGTTGAACTTTTAAAAGGTAAGCTTAAATATTAAAGCAATACTTAAATGCAGCGATCAATTTTGAGTTTTTCTTTAGTTTGTTGTTGCCTATCGCATCTACTCCTCTCTAACTATTGTGATGAAAGCCCAATTAAGAGCCCTCTGCGAAAGCTAACTTAAATCCTGCCCGATATGATGGCTTTTAAGATAATTATATAAAATATAGAACATTATAAAAGTTAGATGTGCATATTAAATAAATCATTATATAATAAGAATTGTAGAGATACAAAAGGTGATTATCTCCCTTTGGTCGAGATGAAGTCACATGAGTCATGTGACTGGCACTAAGTGATGTCACTTCATTGAGTGACATGTCAGCTTCCAGGAGTCAAATTGAGCAGATGCTAAATCTGCACCGCCAGCCAGCCGGCGCATGGTACAGCTTGCAAGCCAAAAGAGATTTTCACTAGATGTACAAATTATCTCCGGCTTGCAGTCCTCATATAAATATAAAAACTAAATATAAATCCTCGTCTTCCTGTTTGCTGGATATGTCCTGGCTAGAATCATAACTATGTCTTCTCCAGAAATACAAATGTCTCTCCGGGAACTCCAATTCCCGTTGGAAATATTACAAGTAAGACTCTCTCTCTCTCTCTCTCTTTTTGACCCTTTTTCTTTCTGCATGTTGCTGCATACATGTTATAGTTTTTCTGTCGGGGTGGAAGCATGTTTGTCATTCGTTTTCTTTCAGTTGTTCCGTTCTGTCTCTGAAATAATGTGTTATTATATCACGGATATTATAATGGCAATAATAGGGAAATATAAATTAGGAGAATATTCCTTTCTTCCATATCTGAGGGTGACCCCGACATGATGTGATATTATTAGTAACCCGTTATTTAGTGTACCCGATGTAATGATGTTATTAACCCACATTAACTAATAAGAACGTCATGATATTATTTACGCAGCTGGAAAATTATCTAAATCAAAGCGATTATGCGTTATATAAATCTGAACATTAGATAAGAACATAATCCGATTAATTTAATAATCTGGCAGGCATAACAGCGAAAAGAAAATGTGATAGATAAATCCAACATTGCACTGAAATAGAAATACAGCAAATATAAATCAGATATTAACATCATAAGCCATTATATATGAGCACTTCGAGGTGGTGTAATGGTTAACAAGCTCGCTAGATCAGTTACCACTGAGTAGTGAGTTCGAACCTCACTGGGTGCTCAACACTTTCGGCCTTGTGTCACATCTAAGCTAAGCCTAGTAAATCATTATTTGAGTAATGCCACATGGTGCAGTGGTTAACAAGCTTGTCTTCTAGATTGATTACTAATGTGTAGTGAGTTCAAGCCTTCCTGTGTGCTCCACGCTTTCAACCTTGTGCCATATGTTACTATATACCGCATTTACCTGTTAGATTATATTTTGTCCAATAAGGGACAAGAAGTCGTTTAACGCTATTATCACCAACGTCCAGGATGTCACCTTTCTCAATAGTAAATAGGCTTCTGATTGAGTAGACTCCATATATCAAATAAAAAGCCAACAAGGAAACAAGCACAGGTAATATTTTTTTAGTAATAAAAATGAATAAGAAGGTTTAAAGTCATTTGCATATTATCAGTTTCCCAATTCCAATATCAAAAGACATTTTCAAAGCTAAAGCTTACAAAGACAAGAAATTGGCTGTCTGAGTAGAAAACGGATTGTTAGATAAGTTGGATGTAGAAGCAATTATTGGCAGATTCACACAATTATCTAGCGAAAACAAACGATTGTATTTCATATAGAGGACTATGTAATTCTCTATTGTGCTTTTGGTCTGCTAATGTGTAAATTGTGCAGTAAACTATTTTAAAATATCAACCAATTACTTAAAATTTAAAAAAAATAATTCAATTATAACATTCTATATTTACATTTCTTATCTACTGCCAGTAATATGTGCAGTACATGTACACTGTAATTACGAAGAAATATACCTTTTGTCCACAAAAAAGTTAATTGTACTCTTTCTTTCATATTTCCTGTTTTAATTTTATTTATTAATGATAAAAATTAAATGATATCTTTGTAGATATCGGTGGGACCCATTTGTCTCTTGATAACCAATATTTTCAGACCCAGTCCGTCAATGTTTCTTTTGCATAATACAAGAAATTCTGAATGAAAATTAAAGGCAAAAAGGGGGGTCGTATTATACACAGGTGCATTTTTACTCAGTTTAACCTTTATCACTGGGTATATGACTTCATTTACTGTACAAAAAGTTTATCCTGCGTCTGAAGGTGACTGATCCCCGAACAATAGTGCGTTTGAATTTCATAGTTGTGTTGTCATATCCTGATATGGCAACAGAAAGCACCTTTGAGTGAAATTAAAAATAAAGATACTGCAAATGAGAGGCCTTGAAAAAGAATGCAGCGGAAAGGGAAGTAATATTAATAACTAGCAGTAGAGCCCGGCGTTTCCCGGTGATGTAACAGTAAGAGATAGATCAAGTATCAACCATCATAAAGACTGAAAAATAAAATTGACAAAGATTATTGTTTAAGGTTGATGGACACGCATGTCTTAATTAGTTTTTTTTTTTTGTTTTGTTTTTTTGTTTTTTTTACCAATTGGTCAAACCCAAACTCAAACAAAAACAATCGTTATGAGTCTACTGATTGAATAGAATTTTATTATAAACAATTGTCTTGTAAATGGAATTTTTAAAGCATTCTGAATGGAAAAAAGTGTGCAAGACAATAAGAAACACTACCTGACAAAAAAAAAGTGAAGTTTTGTTGAAATCGGTTGAAAAATGTAGAAAAATCCGATCCCATATATAAACGAACACACACACACACACACACACACACACACACACACACACACACACACACAATGGTTTTGGGTTTTATAATAAGTATAACTCGATATGAGTTGTCCCCTTTCATTCTATTAGCGATGCCACTTAATCGTGTTTTCAAATTGATTTTGTGCAAAAACAATTGTTTTTTCCAATTTTTTGGCGCTGTCAGAACCACCTGCAAGGTAATTTTACGTAGTCCTGTGAAGTTTTGTTGAAATCGGTTGAAAAATGTAGGAAATCCGATCCAATATATAAATAAACAGACAGACACACACACACACACACACACACACATAATAAGTATGATGCCTGCAGTTTTATGTTAATTGATGCTTAAAAGAACTCTTATTTGAAAGGGCAAGATTGCAAATACACTCGGCATGATAGATAATAAAACACGAAGTCAGGTGTTGATAACAATTTTTTTACAAAAGGTGTTTGATATGACAGCAATATTTGTTACTTGGTAATCAGTGTAAGTGAACGTATATTGGCTCAGTTTTGCTTACAAGGTAGAGTTTGTTTATATTTGGGTTTCATTGTTTTTCTTTCTGAAAGACAATCTTTTATTCTCCTAGTTTATTAATATATATATATATAAATATAGAATAGTTTTCATTTTTGTTTTTTCCTAAAAGTTTAACTCAAAGTACAGATCCTTTACAGAGTAAGAGGCGCAGCTTATGCCGGTATGTGTGAAAGATAACGGTTAACCGTAGACTTGAACAGGTTAAGATTGTAATGATCGGAGAAGCATCCTCTTAAAGTCGGTTCCAAAAGACAGTGGATCGTGGAAAGAAATTATCATTTTGGAACTTACAAAAACCAGGGAAAATAATATGGGGAATGTAATGATTTATACAATGTGCGTGGTATATAGAGTTTTAGCCGTAAGGAAGTTTTTCCTTTAGTTCATTTGAACACTTTTTATGGAAATAACGATAGGAACAAAAGAGGCTTACGACTTTTCGTTTATTAAGAGAGTGGACGCATGGTAAAAAATAATTTGTCACTCACAAGGACTTTTAAATGGAAAGACTTTTGGACAATATCGAGACTGAAACAAAAATTTGGCAAGTCGTCAACAATATATGGCAGCAGTAATCCATTTTCAGCCTGATCTGGCTCTTTATAAAGATAGAATATAAAAAATTGAAACTTTTTTGGATCAGTACAGGAAACCGACTATTTTTCCAACATCTTTAGCAAGTTCCAATAGGGGTCTGTACTGGGTTTCAATCCCAATAGGTGTTCAAGGCACGGGACTCTCCGAGGGGAACATCTGTCCACGGCGCTTGGTGAAAGTTCGGGGTCCAGTCGGCGATGGTGGAAGGTCACTAGTTTCATTTTTGAGGCCCTGAATGTGACCAGCCAGTTTCTCCCCCCCCCCACTGAGCTGTTAAAGCTAGATCAGAAGGGAGATCAGCTACTAAATCAAACAGAAAAGTATGATAAATTAATTAACACCTTAAAATGGGTATGTTGAGTTAGCATTTTTCCCCAAAAATTCAAAAATAAGTTTTGAAACGGAAGTTAGAAGAAACATGCAATGGCTAAACATCCGGTTCATTTTTATTCTTCAATATCGTGAAAAATTAAATATTTTAGCGAAATATATGTACAGCATTTAAATTTTAATGGATAATATGGTAAAATATATGTCTATATCTCTGTGATGAGGTATTATGATTACTTCACTTAAAAATACGAAAACTTAAGGAATCAGCACATATGCTAAGCCACAAAAATTACCAGAGCCGACCAAGCATAAAAATGAATACAATATGGGAACCAGTAATAAAGAGTGTTACAGAAAAGCAATGAATAACAACAAAAATTGCAATATAAGCTCTGGTAAAAAATGCAATAATAATGAAATAAAAATTGCAATATGAGCACTGGTAAAAATGGTTGCTGAGACATTAGGTTTATAAGTTCGAAAAATTCATACGCAGATGTCCTCAAGGACACATGGCCCAATGAATAAAGACGTTGGTTAGATCCAGTAACTCGCCACAAACTGTTCTGAGTTCAATACTAGGACACACTTGGAGAGTTGAGTTAAAAGAAAATAACCGAGACATCCGGAAGAGGCATGGCACGCGGAACTAGAACAATCTACTCCGGTGGACGAAATAAAGGGTTCGGTTCGAAATTCCAATCACCTGGAGAAAGCCGGAGAGTACAACAGCCGGAACTTTGTGATTATGGTAATGAAGATGAGGATAACAGTCCGAATAATGTAATACAAGTATGGTAAAACTTTAAACATTTATATATAATGCGGTCATATAATATTCATAGGAGTAATGTATTCCGTTTTTAGGTTCAGAAACATTTCTAGGATCAATTCAATGTAAAGGCAAATTTTCAGCTTTATTAATAGAACATAATTGTTTTTTTTGGGTTTTTTTCCAGTAAACCTTCTTCATTTTCTGCTATAACGAATGAAATATTTTTGTCCGGTGGGAGAAAAGCTAATTCTGTAATTTTTAGCATGAAATTTGACTTATCCAGCCTTCAACGTCCAGGGTACGATGATTAAATTGTCCCTATTTTATATTTTTAATTTTGTGTTTGCGCGCTGTTTGTTTTGTTTGTTTGTTTTTGTTTTGCCAGAACAAATATTGCCAGCATATCAAATACCCTTTGTAAACAATTGTTATCAACACCTATTTATTATCTATCAGGTCTGTCCGAATTTTGAATAAAGAAAACAAGTGACCAAATGTTACATTTAATTACAGATTCAATCAACAATGTATTTTCCCAGATTATCTATGACTTCCTTCCATCTATTAACAAGCTTACTAATTCCATTACTGTAAAATTCTTTTGCCTTTGATTCGAAGAACTCACAAATATCAGTTTTAACCTTTTCCTGTGTTACAAAAGCTGTTTCTTCCAAATGATTCTGTAAACTACGAAACAAATGGTAGTCTGAAGGAGCAAGATCGGGAGAACAAGGTGGATGAGGAATTTTCTCCCAACCAAGTTCTTCGATCTTTTGTGACGTGTTTCTTGCTGTGCGGGGTCGCGCATTGTCCTGATGAAACATCACATCTTTTCAATTCACTAGAGCAGGTCTTTTTTTTCCTCAAAGCTTGGTTCAAATGCTCTAATTGCTGACAGTATATTTGACATTAATTGTTGCATTAGGTGGTAAGAATTCAAAGTGGATTATTCCTTGATCCCACCAGATTGAAAGATATTCATTTTGCCCATGAAGTTCCTTCTCGGCTGTGGCTGGGGTCCTAAACAATTTTACCAAGCCACTGTCTACGACGCTTAACATTTCGGAAAAAAAAGATCCATTTTTCGTCGCCAGTCACAAGTCTATCCAAAAAAGGTGAAACAAGTTGGCGAGAATGGAAAAAAGAGCAAATGTCAACTCGTGATTTGAGGTTGTTTTTTAGACAATTCATGAGGCACTCATTTTCCAAGTTCAGGAACTTTTCCAAGTTGTTGAAGATGACGATGAACAGTTGAATGGTTTGAACTGAGAACCACTGCCAATTCCTCAACTGATAAAGCAGGATTTTCTTCAAGGGCTTCTTCAAGAAGCTTTTCATCAAACTCAACTGGACGTTCGGTTCAATCTTCATCTTCAAGGGTGAAATCTCCACCTCTGAATTTTGCAAACCATTTTCTGCAAATTCTTTCATTCACACATTCCTCTCCATGAACTGAGTGAATGTTTCTAGCCGCTTCGGCTGCTGAGTTTCCTTTCTTGAACTCATAAAGCATTATGTGCCTCAAATGATTCTTGGGTACTTCCATGTTAGCAGGGTTTTAATCAAACAAAATTTAATTTTATTGTTCTCTGAAATAAAATTTGATCAGTTTAAATGCATCTAAACATAAAAATAATGTTCAGCTCCATTAGACATTATAAAATACTCTTTAAATTTCGTTCATTTTAACAAAAAGTTAAAATTCGGACAGAACTTATGGGATGACCTGATATTATGCTGAGTGTATTTGCAATCTTGACGTTTCAAATAACAGCTTTTTTTTAAACCTTTAGCATTCTGTATAATTAATATCACTTCCCTTTCCACTGCATTCTTTTTCAAGGCCTCTCAACTACAGTATCTTTATTGTTAATTTCATTCAAAGATGTCTTCTGCTATCATAGCAGGATATGACAACACAACTATGAAATTCAAACACACTATTGTTCAGCGACCAGAGTCACCTTCAGACGCTGGATAAACTTTTTGTACAGCAAATGAAGTCATATACCCAGTGATAAAGGTTAAACTGATTAAAGATTTCTGAACAGATGTACCTGCATATAATACGCTCCCTTGTTTTGTCTTTAATTTTCATTCAGAATTTTTTTGTATTATGCGAAAGAAACAGTGGCAGACTGGGTCTGAAAAATATTGGTTATCAAGAGACAAATGGGGCCCACCGATATCTACAACGCATATCATTAAATTTTCATAACGAATAAGATTTAAAAAATGAAAATATGAAAGAAAGAGTACAATTAACTATTTTGTGGACAAAAGGTATATTTCTTCCATTTATTACAATATACATGTACTGCACATATTACTGACAGTAGATAACAAATGTAAATATAGATTATTATAATTAAATTTTTGATTTATTTTTTAAAATTTTAAGTAATTGGTTGATTGTCTGTTTATATTTCTGAGATGACATTTACATTATTCGGACTATTGTCCTTATTTTTGTCGCCATATTTATTACAACGTTTCGGTCATTGTGCCATGTGTCCTTGAGGACATCTGTGTATGAATTTCTGGGTATTATAAACCTAATGTCTTCAGCAACCATTTTTACCAGTGCTCATATTGCAATTTTTTTTGTTGCTGTTATCATTTCATGTTTTTACCAGAGCTCATATTGCAACTTTTGTTGTTATTATCGCTTTTTCTCTGGTACCCCTTATTACTGGTTTCCATATTGTATTCATTTCTATGCTTGTTCGGCTCAGGAGATTTTTGTGGTCTAGTCTATGACAGTGACAGGACCCAAAGAGTGTTAGTTCAATACCCGGTTAAGGCAGTGGAGAACTTTCAGAGGGGAATTAACAGGAGATAACTGATAACCGACATACATTAAACATGGGACGTGGAACTAGAAAAGTCTACCCCAGTGAGCGAAATAAAGGGTTCAGTTCGACATTCCAACCACCTGAAGAAGGCCGGAGCGTACAACGGCCGAAACGTTGTGATAGATATGGCGACTGATAACTGACATACATTAAACATGGAACGTGGAACTACATCTACCCCAGTGAGCGAAATAAAGGGTTAAGTTCAACTGTCCAACCACCTGAAGAAGGCCGGAGCGTACAATGGCCGAAACGTTATAATAAATATGGCGACAAAGATGAGGACAATAGACCGAATAATGTAAATAATGTAATTGGTTGATATTTTAAAATAATTTACTGCACAATTTACACATTAACAGATCAAAAGCATTATAGAGCATTGCATGCAGTCCTCTATATTAAATGCAATTGTTTGTATTCACTGGATAATTGTTTGAATTTGCCAATAATTGCTTCCGCATCCATTTTATCTGACAATTCTTTTTTCAATGGCTAGCAACATGAATGATTTCAAGTTCTCTTCAGGTATCGAATTTCTTAAACATGTCTTTATAAATCTTCAGCTTTGAAAATGTCCTCTCGCTATGGACTTGAGTAACTGATGGTGTTCAGATGACTTTATAAAGATCTTATTCATTTTCATTGCTAAAACAATTGCCTGCATTTGTTTCGTCATTGCATTTTTATTTGATATAGGGAGCCCACTCCAACAGGGGCCCACTTGCCATTGTGAAAGCTAACACCTTGGCTAGTCCGTTGGCGATCACAGCTCTCCACGACTCCTGTCTCTTATGCCACTAAGTATAATCTAACAAGAAAATATAGTATGTAATAACTTATAGAGATTTTCACAGCATAGCTTAGATGTGACACAAGGCCGAAAGTGTGAAGCACTCAGGGAGGTTTGAACTTACTACACAGTTGTAATTGATCTACCGAGACAAGCTTGTTAACCATTACACCAAGTGGTAGTACCCAAATAATGATTTACTAGGCTTAGTTTAGATGTGGCTCAAGGGCGAAAATGTGGAGCACCAGGTGAGGAACGAACTCTTTATTTATTCAGTCGTAATTGATCTCATGAGACAAGCCTGCTAATGATTCCATCACGTCGAAGTGCCCATAATAATGTTCTAAATGTAGCTTAGATGTGGCACAAGGCCGAAAGTATGAGTGAGATTCGAATGAACTCTTCAGTCATAATTTATTTAGCGAGACAAGCTTGTTAACCATTACACCACGTCAATGTGCCTAATGATTTACTAGGCGTAGCTTAGATGTGGTACAAGTTCGAAAGTGTTATGCACCCAGTGTGGGTCGAACTCACTACTCAGTGGTAATGATCTAATTTATATTAATGTGTTTTAACGGTAATGAATCGTCCAGTGTCCAAATATAAAACAAATGGTGAATATTAATACAAATTTGTTTTCTGTATTTCTATTATTCGACAGTGCAATGTTTTTATCTATTTTGAGTTTAACCTTTTCGCTGTATTATGCCTGAAAAATTAAATTAATCGGATTATGTTCTTATCTAATGTTCAGATTTATATAACGCATAAATCGCTTTGATTTAGGTGGAATTTAAAAAACATTTAAATAATATCATATGACGTTCTTATTAGTTAATAAATTGGGTAAAAAATGGTTTAAAATGTACACTAAATGATATTAAAAGAAAAATTTTGACATCATGTCGGGATCACCCTCAGATATCAAAGAATTAGAAATTTTCCGAATTATAAAAATATTATTGCCATTATTATACAACCGACCACAGATATCTGATATTATTTCCCAAACAGAATGAAATTCTCCTGAAAGAACCGAATACAAACATAGGGAAACAAGCAGTTTTTGCAGAAACATGCAGAAAGGAAAAGGGGCGAAAAAGAAGATCTTACGGTGTAAAAAAGTTCTATATGGATTTTACCATTAGAAATTATAAGTTTAAACGTCATTGTTTCTGCACCCAGAATAAATTTATTGACAAGGACATATATTGTTTAAACAGGAAAGTCCTTAAGTTATATGTTTTTTTATATTTATATGAGGACTGCAATGCCGGTGATGGTTTCTATAGCTGATGAAGATATATTCCCAAAAGGGAATGGGTCTTTTGGCTTGCAAGCTGCACCATTTCACAGCGGAAGAATATGGCGCTAGATTGAGAAAACTCCATGGGTTAATTTATATGATTGTTGTTTCCGCCTGATGTCGGAAAATCTTTCGAATTTTATTCGGGAAATTGAATTACGACACACCGTTGGAAATTATTCTATGAATCGTAAGAAATTTCTTTCTATACATGTCCAATCGTACCATCTCCAAAGTTTTCTAATACGAAGGACAAATAATTAGGGTTTCAGTTTTTTTTTTTTGACGAAAAAAAAAATAATCTAGTATATCATAAGAAATAGTAATTGAATTTTTATTTGTAACTTAATTATGTAATAATATTAATAAAATATATTTTTAAACACTTCAAAAAAAATTGAAAATAAATGCAATGTATCTTAAATGCAAATTAGAGACATGTCATAATAGATTATTCCATCTTAAATAAATCAACAGTGTTTTGCGTCAATTCTTAATATCAGCTTGGGATTTTTCAACATTAGGGATAAAAAAAAATAGTGAATTTTATGGATGTTTTTTTTTTGTGACAGAATGAATGAAAAAATAGATAAACGGTTTCTTAAAAAAAAAAAGGCTAAAGCTGAAAACCCAATCTTATTATGTTAACAAACCCATATGACAGGGGGAAATTAGAATAAAATGAATCTTTAAGTTCTTATACCATAGTACTACTTACAAAATATTAATTGGAGATCCAGAATATTTGGATGAGGATTCAGTCGTCTCATTGCCTGAATTTCTCGTAGCTTATTCACTTGTTCATGGCTACCTTTTCACAAAATTTTCTTTTTTTCATGAGAAAAAAAATAAAGAAAAATAAGAAAAAAAAAAGGCCTCAATCAAGGTTCTAACCTGAACGAAAGTGCAATGTTTTTAAATTAAGTCAATTTTTTTTTTTATTTGTTGTTATATTTTCGCTCAAGCAAGGAAATAAAGCCACTAATCTTGGTCAATGCAAGGATTTGCTTATCAAGGTTACCAGAAAATAAATTTTTATTAAGCCATCTACCAATAAAAAAAACTTAACTATTTCGTGAAAAACAGCAGCAATAACGATGTAGATGGGATTTAAAATTTACACGATTTAATTTTAAACTGAAAGCAAAAACAGGGATGGAGTTTATCAACAGCCACATCAAATTTCATCTATCCATTTCATCTGAAAAAAATTTGAGACATATATATATATAATATATATATATATATATAAATTTATAAAGAAAAACTTGTACACAGAAAATGAAAACTTGAAAAAAAAAAATGTCATTTTTTTGGTGGTTTCCCACATCATAATCAAGGGGTGCAGTCTGGGGTGATATACAAACACAATGCGCCTTGTGATGTGGTATATCAAATTGTTTGACAGCCATGAAAGGTTCTTCTGCTTGTACAATAATGACGTCTATTTACTGACAGATAGTATCTTATAACATATATATATATATATATATATATATATATATATATATCAACAGATGTGGCACAAGGCCGAATTTAATGGGAATTAAAGGAATATATATATATATAATAGCCTTATATATATATATATAGATAGATAGATAGATACAAGACATAGACAGTTGATACCCTGTGTCGTAATGAGAAAAATTTTTCGACGAAATTCTATGTTCGCAACATTTAATTTATTCATCCTAACATTTGAATAGTTTGCCGAAAAAATATGGTACTTTGGCACTTTAAATGTATATTAAATCTTTCTTGATAAAAACAAACAATCGAATCTGCAATGTTATTGGTCCTGAAACATGGCAATCAGTTTTTTATGTACTATCCCACCATATATATATATAGCTTCCTTTGACTTTTCTATAAATAATTTATATATAATTTTTATGATGAACTTATATATATATATATAAATATTTAAGAATTTATATATACTAGATATATATATAAGGTCTAGGAGATTTTTACACTTAAAATATTAAGATGTAACCGTAAGTTCTAAAAACAGTTCCTTTTCTTGCACTTCTCCTTGTATAATCTTGATTCTCGTCCGGTTAGACTTATTTTTCAGCCAAATTTGACCTTCAAAAATTTAAAGAAAATGTCAATTTTTTTTATATCCGTTTTCAGATTACTATTCTTTTATTGTTTTCAACTCCTTAATAATTCATTTTTCTTCAATATTAGTAACGAGCGATCTTAGTAGACTTTATTGAAATCTTTTTCTTTAATGGAAAAATTAAAGAAATAAAGAAAAATTTTATAGAATTCAATGGACTCAAATGCTGTTTGCATCAATGAATTCGGATGTTTCCTCAAAATGTAAATCGACTAATCTAATAAGTTTTTTTAAAAGGTAAAGGAAAGACAAAATTTTAATAAAATACGTCAAATACCTGATAATCTTCAATATTTAAATTAGCCCTAACAAATATTCATGGATGCTTGATCTTGATTTCATTTGCCTTTATCCAAAAAAAGTCCTGATATTTTTTACATTTTAAATCCACTTATCAATGCACACATTTTTACAAGAACTTGACAAATTTGAAAAAACTTTATTCCAAATGCATAAAAAAATGTGGAAATGGTGCATTGGTTCAACAATCAAAAAAAAAAGAGGTCCTAAATTATTATTAAATTTTTTTTTTAATTTCTTCAGTATAATGAGTATTTTTTTTTCGCCCGCAACTTTCTACAAAGTTTTGTTTTACACCTTTTTTATCCAGGAATTTCTTTCCAATTTGTTCTTCCTTTATTGCTTTTATTTCATTCATTTTCTTTCTTCCTTTCTTTATTTTTCTTAATCCCTTTTTAATCTTTTTTTTTATTCTTATTCTTGATATATTTCTTTTCAATTTTTTTATTCCTATTTCTTTTTTTTTTTTTTTTTTTTTTTGTATTTCTTGATTTTTTTTTCTTATTTTCTTTGATTTAATTTTTTTTATATCCATCATTATTTTTCTTTCTTATTTCTTTTCTTTTTAGTTTTTCATTTTCTTCTTAGTTTTTTTATTTTATTTCCTTCATTTTTCTTTCTTGTTTACTTTCTTCTTGATTTTTAACTTCTTTTTCATTTTTATTTTCAAATTTGTAATTTCTTCTTTTTTTCTTTTCCAATTTCTTTCTTTTTCTTAGTTTTCTTTCTTCACCTAAACCATTTAAGATTTCTTTTTAACTTTTCTTTTGGCATTTCTTTTTTCTTTCTTTCTTCTTTCAATTGCGAATTTCCGGATTTCTTTTCTTTCTTCTTTTTTCTTTCTTTTTCTTTCTCGTTTATCCCTTCTTTCTTTTTTCTTTTCCCCTTTCTTTCTTCTTTTTTTTCTTCTTTTCTTTATTCTTTCAAACTTTTTTTCATTTTTGACCTTGAGTTTCTTTCTTATTTTTTTCCTTATTGTTTGGAGATTTTTTTTTTTTAAATCCAGACCAAAGGTACATTGACATTGACTATCTCTTCTCAATGCTGTTTATTTCTTCTTTATCTCTCATTCTCCCAAGACTGTGGTCCTGTAATCTCCATCATTTCTGTTCATTATATTCGTCTTTCCATCCGTTTATAATGCATATTCGTTTTTAAAAAGTGATTTTAAAACGCCACTCCTGACCTTGCAGGCATTCACCTTCCTTATTTTTTAATTTCTCAATCCCTCATTGCAAAGTTTGACTTTCCCATATTTTATTACAACCAGGACGGTCCGGCTTCTTCTCATTCTATGTTTTTTTTGACCATCCCCAAGTCCTGTAGCGCCACACAGCTCTGCTTTATATTGGCAACTCCGATCATCCTGTAGTGTCTATCATATCTTCTTCAACTCCACCCCTGCAAAGAACCTCCTACCACTAGAACATCGTTCTGCTATCAACGACCTGACTGGGACTCGTTCCGGATTTTCTTGGCGATGTCCCCTGAGATGTTTGTCTTTACGCTCCCCGTTCAAGAATCTGCTTCCGAGGTCTCCTCCTGGGTTAAAGATGAAATCGAGGCTTTCATCCCCTCAAGGAAATTTTAATGTCAAATCGCGCTCGTCCCCTTGGTTTTCTGCTGCTTGCTCAGCTGCCATTGCCCATGAAGGAACCACTTCTTCCACCTTTATCGTAGCGACATGTCTTAATGCAATTCCTTTCTCTTTGTCTCAGCCCGTAACGATTTAAGTAAGCGAGTTTCTCAATGAAAAGCAAAGTCACTATTTGCTTTCGAATGAAAGAACGTATTGCATCTCGCAAATTTTAATTTCCAAAGATTATTGGCGTCTCTGCAAGAGCGTATTGGAAATAGCAAACTCTATGCCTCATTGTTCAACCAGTTTGAGGTTCTGACCTCTTCTGCCGACAAGGCTGAATTTTTTTGCTCAGAAATTCTCATTCAATTCAACGCTCGACTCTTCCGGTGTACCCACACCCGATTTCCTTAAGAACTGAGTCTCTATTGAGTGAGTTGCACATAACCCCGTCATCGGTATTGGACATTATCTCTAAATTTAGACCCCCATAATGCTAGTGCTGGAGAACGGATACCAGTCATTGTCCTGAAGAAATGTGCGCCTGATTTTTGGCCCTGTCCTTTCAAAGTTAATAATTAACTATTGCCTCAATGAATCTTGTTTTTCCAGATGTGCAAAGTCCTCATCCATTGTTCCTGTCTTTAAAAACTCTGATGACGTTTCTGATCCTTCTAATAAACCGTGATATAAGTCTCCTACCTATCTTCGGCAATTTTTTAAGCTTTAATCAATGCCGAAGTGGTTTCACCTTTACATCTCATGATCTGCTTAGGACGACAAGCAATATGGTTTCTGCTTTTGTTTTGTTCTATGGAAAATTGTTTACATAAATAAAATAATAACGGAGAGGCTCGTGCCGTGGCTCTAGATATCTCTAAAGCGTTTGATAGGGCAATCTGGCCTTCTTCGCAAGCTTCAGGGTTATGGAATTTCAGGTCGATTGTTTGACTTAATACAATCATTCCTGTCAAACCGTGTATTAAAGGTCGTTCTCAACGGATTCTCCTCCCACGAACGCACGTGTTCCCCAAGTCTCCATCCTAGGCCTCACTCTGTTCCTTATCTTCATCAACGATCTTCCTGATGACATAGATTCCCAAGTAGGCATCTACGCGGACGACACTACTATTTACACCTCCCTCAAAAACAAACCTAGTGTCGCTGACAAAACAAACCTGGCCGTTCGTCTCGAAAAGGGCCTCCAATCGGTTGTGAACTGGGGCAGGAATTGGCTGTTTAACTTTAATGCTTCAAAAACAAAACTGCTCTCTTTTACTCACCACAGAGAGCCATCCCTGCCCTCCATTAGAATATCTGACGCTCAACTCCACGAGGGCATCTCTTTGCGACTACTCGGTCTCACGTAGACGGCTGACCTGAGATGGAACAAATACATTGAGTCAATAGCTTCGTTCACTGCAAGGAAAGTTGGCTCCCTGTGCCGCGTCAGGGAATTTTTCTCACCGGAGTCAATCCTTCAAATCTGCAAATCAACCATTCGCCCTTGCATGGAGTATTGCTGCCATATATGGTCTGTAGCCCCTTCTGTTTGTCTCAAGGTTCTTAATCCAGAGACGGATATGCAAAATAATTGGCCCTGATAAAATGTCTCTGACTTTTTAAAATCGAAAAGTTCTTTCGCTGGTTCCCAAGACTTCATGAATTTAAGCGTTCAACTAGGCTGGCATCTCGCTTCTCATCATTTTTTTTGTCGAAATTTGTTAAATGTAGCCGTCTCTTCTCTCCAATAGCTTCATGCCTCGCACCTCTCGACTGTGGAACTCCCTCCCCTTTCCCTGTTTCCTATATAGCTATGATCTCCAACTATTCAAATTGTTTTAGTAAAGAAAAGACTGTCAACTGATAGTAGCAACTGCAATATATTTCTTTGTTTCTCGGCTGCAACACTTGTAGCCAAATCGCAGTTCACTCGATAGTCCGACGTAACAGTCCAACACACTCAATTTGAAACAACAAAATGGGGTCACACATCCAACCTTCACTTCCACCAACAACAACGCGTGTTCGTTTCACCAAGCTCAAAAAAAATCGTCTCCTTTTATAAGCGAAAACAACGACTTCTGTTCACCGAGAGAATTTTCATGAATTGGAGGGAAGAAAAATAGCATAAATTCTAGTCATTGATGTAGATTTTTGCAACCTTACTTTTTTAATTTTCTTCGGCAGATTTTCAAAACACGAAATTTTTTTTTCGGGGTAACTGATTATCTCTTTTCCTACACAAATGTAATGTCAATCGACATCTCCAGTTGCCTTGATCTATTTACCCTTCAGCTCATTTTTCCTCTAAAAATATATTTTCTCTTTGCTTAACTATCTGTAACCCCCCTTTGCTAGTGGCATTCCCGCCTTCTTGGGGTGAAACATTTCAAAAATTTTTTTAATGTTGAAATTCTTTTTTTTCATTTGTTCATTTCCTCCTATTTTTTTCTTCTTCATTTTTATTTTCTTTCTCTTTATTTCCTTTTCTTATTTCTTGTTTTTTTTTCTTTATTTTTTTCCTTCTCTCTCTTTTACATTACCTCCTTTATTTATTTTCTTCTTATTTTTTCTTCTTCATTTTTCCTTCTAAATAATCTGAGTCCGGGGTACAAAATTTCATTAATGTTTTAAAAATGCACATTTCAAAAATATATAGAAATATAAACACAATATCTCTTAGTGTTTCACCAGTCTTAACCTTCACAGCTCTCTCCAGAATTCGCCCATTATAGATTTATATTGTCATCCCCTTCGTATTCCATTGGTGATGCATAAGTGACACTCGGACAGCTTCTTCCCACAAACCGCTATTTTGTGGAACCGATTTCAAAGTGTGTTATATCGGAAGAAAATGAGTAACTACCGACACCGAGGTTCGAACGTGACACGTTGGACTTATGAATATATGTTTTCCGCCAGGTTTATAAATAGCGGTGTCAGGCTACTGACTGTAGTGATTATTGAGTGACTATTTAATGGAACTATCCAGTCGAATTAGTGTGAATTATTGTGCGTCGATGATTTGGGTTTTGTTTTAGGATTTACCGGACGTTAAGTCAAGCCGCGTTATTAAGAAGGTATTCACTGAAATGGTTAATTATCTTTGGTTGACTTTTATTTCTTTGTTCTTGTTAAGTATTTATTTGCGGTTGTAATTAAATACTATTTTAACATTGAAATCTTGAGTTATACTTAATTATTTAATGGCCACCGTACGTCACAAAAAAGAAATGAATAAAATAAATAATAGGTGGATAAAATTTCGGAGTTCAAAGACGTTAGAAGTATAGAACTGAAGCAGACTTTTCAAGGAACCCGAAACCCACCCTAAACAGGAAACTAGAGTCAAAAACCTCTATTCCTGTTCAAAAGACCGAGGAGGAGTGCGAACCGGGCGACAATTTTTTTGAAGAAAAATAAATAAAAAGATAATAAATAAAATTTTAGAGTTTAGGCGGAGCCGTTAGAAGTATAGAGTTAAAGTAGACTTCAGAAGGAATCGGAAACCCAATCCTAAACAGAAAACCTCTACTTCTGTTCAAAAGACTGAGGAGGAGTATGAACCGGACGCTGGGCAAATAGAGTTAACCGTTATCTTCCACGCATTTCTTCATAGACAGTAACTCTTACCACTTATTCTGTACCTCTACGGAACAACACCAATTAAGAGGTGGTTCCACGCTGTCGATGTACATAGATAGTTATACCCAGGACTACACATAATGAGGAAAGTGGGCTGAGAAAATTTGACGGCACCAAGACGTATTGAAGGCAAGAGAGACCGAGGAATTCATCGATTAACCTATCTAAGGAACTTGAGTATCGTTGGCAGGGTTTAGGAGAGATAGCAAAATGACGAAATTATTTGAGAGCTACAAAAGAGTAGGAAAGTGTGGAGAACCATGATCGCCAACGTCATAAACGGACACGATCCACACTGCTGAAGAAGAATGTAAGAACTTAGAACATGAGCCAAGATGAAAAAGCCATCTTGTCGATATTATATTTCTGCAATGTGTCTCTTTCGATGCAGGTGGAGGAAAAAAAAAAAAAAAGCTTTGTCATTTATTTCTATGGTCTCCTTGGTAACTCCTAAAGATTAACTCAGATCTTTTGCGCAGAAGCAAGCGACAGTTTTCTTTTCGAAGATAAGCACGGCCATTGGATTTTCTCTTTCTCTCTCTCTCTCTCTCCCCCTTCTGGAGAGGAGGAGCAGGAGGGGGAGGGGGATTTAGTTTGAATGATAAAGAACAAACCAGACATTAGCCAACATTACCGATCACAAAGACGACGAAAGTAAATAAACATTCAGAAACAGAAAGAGAATAAATCCTAAGCCGAAGCAAAAAGATTTCACTTCAGTAGTCAAAATGACTGAACATCAGTTGAAGAACCACGATCAAAAAAGAATTTGAACAAAAAAAAAGAAAAAAAAAAGAAAAAAATCTAAAATGAAAGTGCAGTTTAAAAAAAAAATGTAGTCTCGAAAACAGGATATAAGTATATCACTATGGCAACCATAAAAGTAGATATTCCAGAAAAATAAATGCAACATTCTTTTTTCGGCAGTTTTGGTATACAAAGAATTGCCGAAAAACTCCCTGACTTGACCCACTTCACAAAATCAATCCCTCAAAATGTCCGATTTTTTTTTTTAAATCCCTTCTTGGTCGTGCTGAAAATTTTTCAGCACCCCCTCATGTAACCAATCTTGTCCAGGCATCTCGACTTTAGTAACGTTCTCACTGATGTGAATTGGCATCTCTATGTCTTTTCTGAAAAATATTTTTCAGCCGCCACTTCTATTCTAACAGTTTCTTTTCTCGCACTTCTCGCATGTGGAACTGCCTTCCGATTTCTTGCTTCCCTGATAATTACAATCTTCAAAAATGTAAATGCAACGTCAATCGACATCTTTTTGAAGCCCTTTTCTTTTTTTCTGTTGTTCTTTCCTCAATCCTACTCATTGTAACTCTTCTTATTCTCTCACTTTCACTCCCTTTTCATCCCCAGCATTCTAGTGGCAAAAAGATGAAAAATAAATAAATGATTAAATCGGGTGCAAGACGCTTATCTCCCTTCTGTGGAGATTAGTCACGTGGGTAACGTGACGGCCGCTTAATGATGTCACTCTATACAGTGACCATTGCGACAGTAAAATTCAGTTCGCTTACAGCAGCTAAACGATAAGACTGTTTTTTTTTTTGGGTCGGGGGGCGGTGCTCGGGACCACCATGGCCCGAGCAGAGGCTAAATCAGTCCCCATCAAAGCTTACAAGTCCATGGCACCATTTCCCTTTGGGAGTATATCTTTCCTATATATAGAAAAAAACTCGCAGTCCTCAATTCGAGAAAGCGCAAGACTCGATGTTTCCCGTTCGTGGAAAGTGTCCTTGCCTGGGACATAGATAAATCCGCCCCGTTTAAATCTGGACAAAGGAGTACTATCATATTATATGTTTCTTCTCACACTCTACGTTTCTGTTTCGATATATGTGATATATTATTTCCCGTGTATAAATGCCTCTTTGAGAACAACGCATATTTGTCATTCATTTTCCTTTTCGCCATTCTGTTCTGTTCGTGATCTGCGGTGTGTATTATATCACAAATATAATAATGCCCATAATGGGGGAAATACCAAATGTGAGAATAAATCTTTCTACCATAGATATCTCCCATTATTAGGGTAATTGAAGTTGCTTGACCGTGAAAGTTTCTGGTGGTTGAGAAGTGTTAGTTACAGGCTTAACGATTTACCCTACAAGGAAGGTGCTAGTACAATTATTGGAAAGCAGATTTTCTTTATGAAGATTCTCAAATGCACAAGCCAGTAGATATTGTAACCACTGACATTCACAGTAATATATACATATGCAGGCTTATTCAAAACGAAAGGTCATGATAGACCTTTTCCGCAATTATCGTTAGCACATCAGCAGTTGACTTGGCAAAGCAAAAGCCGTATTCCTTGTCTGAGAAAAGGCTCTGCGATAAGAGATGATGAAACAATTCAGCATTGATGAGGAGCTTCTCAAAAACAGGCAGAAGTCCGATAGTTGGATGGGTCGGATGATTCACCAGAATTCATAAAAACTGGAATAACAGACGATGACTTCCGACAGGCAGGAAAGCGGGAGGCGGCAAGGATTAGACAGTTTAGAGAGAACAGGAGCCAGATCAGGAGCACACATCTTAATGGCTATTACATGGATACCATCGGATTCACATGTTTTGTGGTGATCCAGATTCGAGATGATAGCAGATTAGAGATGATAGCAAAAACCATGGAAGGGGTTATATGCATATCACTCAACAGAGACTCAGTTCTAAGTGGGAAGCTAGGCAGGGATCCTCCAGAAGAGTAAAGAGTAGAGTTTCAGGAGAATTTACAAGCAAAGAATTCAGCTTTATCAGCAGAGGATGATAAACCTCAAATCAATTGAAACGCGGGGGGGGGTTATAGAGACCTTGCACTTATCTAGTACCCTATTACAAAGACATCTGTAATTACGAGAGCCAAATTTTTTAGAGGGTATACAATGCCTCATTCTTTCAGCAAACAGGGTCTGAGCTTTTTTGAGGACTCACTCACATTTGTTACGAGTGTTGTTCATGATGACGGTCGTCTTCGAGTATAGAATCCAGAGGTTAGCAGTGAATATTTCGAAGACAGTAGGGAAGCGTATTTCAGGTTAGCAGTGGATATCCCGGTAAAAGTAGCAGAGCGTAGTTATTCCTTCTGTTTCCTTTCGCCTGACAAGCTGGCACTGGACATTCGGGTAGAGTAAACAAAATGGCCGCCTTTATACACGATGGATTGAATATTCTACGTCTTCTGATTGGTTAACCTTCCATTGGTAGACTATAAAGTGAGTCAAGTCATTTGGGCTAGCTCACTAGTACATACATATACACAAAAAACTGCAACAACGAGTAGTAGCAAATAGGACCCAGTTATGACTAAAGCTGTCACGCTGGTATAATCGGAAATATTGTTTCCTGAGTGCTACGGCAGCTAAGCATCCTGGTGTAAACCATGGAGAGGATTGTGGTTTCACCTAGTATTTCTGAGAAGTGATGAAAGCATCCGTGCTGGCTTTGACCCAAGAAGAAACCCCAGTAGCACAATTTTCAATTGGGAGGTTGAAGATGTCAGTCCAAGGGTTGCCATGAAGAAAATCCCAGAATGAGTTCCAATCAGCATGCTGGTATGAGAAAGATATCTTATGGATAGAGGGTTCCTGTTTAATGGGTCCTTGGAAGGAGATATCAATAGCTACCACAGAGTGGTCTGAGTTACATCGAGAGCCTTATTGCGAAGCTTGACAAAAGCGGAGAGAGCGGGTAAGAAATACATCCAGTATAGAAGTTTGTTGGTTGGTTTGGCTTGGGAAACGAGTAACGAAGTCCACGATTTGAGTGAGGGATTGGGCAATGGAAAAATTGAATATCTGTATAATGGCAACATCAGTACCTTTAGAATGTTTCAACCACGTGTCGTGGTGAACATTAAAGTCAGCGAAGGCAATAATGTTCGCAGATGGATAGAGAGAAAGTGCCTTTTCTATACTGCTGCGTCTAATATACTGTGTTATTGGGAAGAGGTGGGAGCGATAAAGGAAGAAGAGATAGCTTTTAGTTGCAAAAAGAGTAGTCAGTGACCTCGAGAGACAATTCTCTGGCAATCGGCAGATTATCCTGGATACAGACACCAATGCCATGCATGTGGAGTCTGGAATCTATTCAGCAAAGAGGAAAATACCCTGGAACCAAGAATACATTGGTTTCAATAGAAAAATCCAAGTTGGCTTCACAAAGGGCAAAGATATCTGGCGACCATTCCAGGAGGAAGGATTCTATGCCGCAGAAGTTGGAAAGGATTACCGCAAATATTGAAGAAAGAAAGATTGTGTTTTTTGTTAGCTGGTTTAGTGGTATGTAAATGAGGTACTGTATAAAAGGCAGTATCGCTATACCTACGAGAGAGTTATCTTCTCCTGACGAGACTACATCATAAAATTTTTATTTCTTTTTGTTGTGCTTTCCATGAGATATGCTTTGGGGAGAGAGGAAAAAAGACCATCATAATTGTTCCTATCTGTTGTCAATGCCGATACAAACCAGCCAGAGCATAATGTGGCCTCGGGGTTGTCCACTGGAAATAAATACAGGGACACCTACACATGCGCGACATGGTACTACAGATACCCCGATATTATGCAACTGTTGATCAGAACAGCCTCTCCCAGCGCTACCAAAGAGTTCGGGCTCTTAACGGGGCAGTCGGAAGTTGCAGCTAGCACACTGCCAACCCGGTACCCGGAGAATGGGAAGTCATGGTCATTGCTTAGTCCGATCGCCAAAAATAGTTAAATCATTGTGACCCTGGTAAGGGAAAGAAAGAAAAAGAACTGGTAAACCATATTCTGAAGAAGGAAGAAGGGATGAACCCCTACTCCTGTTCAATAGACTTGCAAGGAGTGTGGACTGGACAATAGGAGAGTCTGTCTAATTTGGTATTAATTCATATTAAGTAATGACTTATTATATGTTCCGATGTCTACTACCTGCTAAAATAATCGGGGTGGTAACACTTAATTTTAATCACTGATAAATGACAGCGGGTAAGCATATTTGGGGGTGGGGGTGAATAAAAAAGTTAGATGATTAAATAGTAATGGAAAGAGGAGAATGGCAACAAAGAAGGGTTAATAAGGGAAGACATCGGAGAGAAAAACAACAAAAGAAAGACAAAAAGAAAAACAAAAAGGCAATCACAACAAAGAGTTTACAAACAACATAACAAACATTTACAAACAACATCATGGCACTAGGCTTTCTAACTTACTTACAAATAGATCTTCATGTGAATCATTGGCAGACTTGTTATCAATAGTGAATTAGTGAAAATTACGGCCGACTCTAAAATAAATCTCCTATTCAGCAGCCAAACGGTGAAGTAATGGATAGCGGCACGGATTACATTCACTCGTGCTAATACCCTTGGGAATGGTATGAATCCTCTTCTTCTAAGATATGGATAAAGATCAGGACCGACCTGGTTCTATAGCCTTGGATGACAACTCCTCTACCGCAGAAAGAAATGGCAACCTACTGCGGGAAAAAAAAATCTGCCTCGTCAGTCATGTATCGAAAGATACATGATCGCCTAAGCGTGTATCACGCATGCTATATAACTGACTGACTGACTTTCCAGTCGAATCCATTACATTCACTTTCGTGCTAATACCCTTGGGAAAGGTATGGATCCTCTTCTTCTTCCCCACCCGCCAGCTATGGGTAAATAGCAGGACAGACCTAGTTCTATAGCCTTGGATGACAACTCCTCTACCGCAGAAAGAAATGGCAACCTATTGCGGGAAAAAAAGGATCTGCCTCGTCAGTCATGTATCGAAAGATACATGATCGTCTAAGCGTGTATCACGCATGGCACATAACTGACTGACTGACTTTCCATTACATTCACTTACGTGCTAATACCCTTGGGAAAGGTATGGATCCTCTTCTTCGCCCCACCCCCACCAGGTATGGGTAAATAGCAGGACAGACTGGGTTCTATAGCCTTGGATGGCAACTGGTCTACCGCAGAAAGAAATGGCAACTTATTGCGGGAAAAAAAATCTGCCTCGTCAGTCATGTATCGATACATGATCGCCTAATCGCATATAACTGATTGACTTTGACTGGAGTAGAAGGGAATATGTGAAGGGTCCAAACAAAGACAAAGTCACTACCTTGGGATGGATTATGGAGATGGTAGGGAGTTGAATAGAAGTACCTGGATAGGGAACCTTTTATTATTTGGCGGGTGGTATTGGTGTAAACATTCCTTTAAATGGCGATCTAACATTCACTAATCTATAAATAAAGATAAAAGGAAATCTTTTCTTTACCAACACGTTTCGTCCTCTGTGGGACTTTATTAAGGAAATGGTAAGGATTTCATTTTGCAATATGTAATTATAAGCAGAAGTAAAATGTCTTTAGATTTATCAGAATTTTAAAATCTAACAATGATCACAATATACTTCGGTGAATGATACTAAGTAGTGCAGTTTAATTCATAGCTTTTCCATGGATATTTGTGCGAAAGTGAATGCAGTGTTCATATCTGGAACTTGACGAACCAATCTCACATTCCGTGCCAGTAGCCACTACACTATGCACACTTTCATAGTCCAGGAGAAAGCGTTACTCCAAATTCAAAACCATGGAACCAGAGAGTTCTGCTACAAGATCTGGACATACAGTTGAATCGGATCTTGGAAGACGATTCCTAATGGATGAGAAACAGAAATCTCTATTGATGTAGTTACTAATGAGATATACTATGTTTAAAAATAAGGAATCATTTGACTACAGTTCTGTAACTTACTGGAAAGCCAAGTTCCAATTCCCATTGGTTTCGTTATATTCACTTTGTTATCATTTCATCCCAAGCAAGGCAATAGAGCCACGAAGACGCAAGAGTGAATGTTAGAGAGCATGAGAAAAATATTATTAAGGAGAGAGAGGATAATAAAAGAACAAGAATTAAGAAGATAGTAGTTAATGATTGACATGACATTGAATTTTTTGAAGGTCAAAGTTGACTGGGAAGCAAGAAGCCAGAAGAGAATTCTACGAGCGAGAAGCATAGAACTTACGGTTACGTCTATTTCAACTGTGGGAAAATGATGAGACCTAACCGCCAATCTAGTACGGCGCTTAAATTCATAAAGTCTAGGTGACATAGAGGAAAGTTCGTCAGAAAAATTACCAAGAAAATATTTATAGAAAAGGCACAGGGAAGCTAAGTTACGACGGTGGGAAAGCGACTGAAACCGAGATGCCAGGTCAGTACCAATAACATTGCAAGTTCTTCTCTGGATTTTATCAACCATATCTAAATGTACAGCAAAAGCACCAGACCATATATGGCAGCAATAATCAAAGCAAAGACGTATGGTAGACTTATAAATATGTAAGATAGATTCTGGAGAAAAAAATGTCTAGCATGACACAGTGACATGCAAATACCGTTAGGAAATCCACCTTTGTTCTCACCAGCTATGGGTTACTTAGTAAGACTTGCATAATTAAATCGTTATTATCTACCCGCAAAAATTCTTAAAATCTAATGATATTTTCTGGCTTTAAATAACCTGCAAAGGGTTGATAAGCCGTAAAATACTAATCAATCAATCAATCATATATTGATTAGCTACTCAGTTATGTTTTTTTTTACATAGTTTGGAATATAAATTCATAAAAACAGCATTCGCCACAAAGTGAGGGATCAGTTTACGTATTGACTGTAATATAGAATTGACCCCCCCACTTTATATTCACATTCTAATTTCTTGTTTGTTTATCAAATTCTGCTTAGGTATGAATCCATCTCTTCTCCCCCTTCTACGGGGTAAATTAATAGTACTTGTATAACTAAATCATTATTATCTCCCCACCCACCAAATTCTTACAATCTAAAAATATTTTCTGACTTTAAATAACCTGAAAAGGGTTCTTTTTTACATTCTCTGGAATAGAAATTCATAGAAACAACCTTGGCCACAAAGTGAGGGATCAATTTATATATTGATTGTAATATAGAATTGATCCCCCATTATATCCTCATTATAATTTCTTATTTGTTTATCAAATTTCTGATTAGGTATGAATCCATCTCATCTCCCCTAGCTATGGGGTTAATTAATAAGACATGTATCACTAAATCATTATTATCTCCCCCACCCAAAAAAAAATTCTTACTATCTAGAAATATTTTCTGGCTTTAAATAACCTGAAAAGGGTTGATAGGCCGTAAAAAA
>CAHIKZ030001984.1:105000-300000 GCA_903632075.3 Acanthosepion pharaonis
ACCGTTTGTATCAATAAAGAAATAATGAGGCTGTGTATTTTATTAAACGTCTGTCTATTTGTTTTCTAAAGTTCGTTTTTTTTTTTTTAATTTAAAAAAAAAAGAAAGTATAGAAGGAAGAAAGAAGGAAGAAGCAGAATCATTGACAAGAAAAAGAATGAATGTGGAAAGAAGGATGAAAATGAAGGAAGGAAGGAAGGAAGGATGAAAGAAAAGAAAAAGAAATAAGGAAGAAAGAAAGAAATGAAGAAGAAAAGAAAGAATGAAAGGAAAAAATTTTTGAAAGAAGAAAAGGAAAGAGGAAGAAATTTTTGAGAAGAATAGGAAGAATTTGAAAAGAGAAAAGGTGAATGCGACAATGAGAAGGTAAGACAGAAAGAGACAGTGAAAGGGGAAAGAAAGAAAAAAGGAAGGATCTGTGAAAGGGGGGAAGGAAGGATTGGCAGAAGGAAGAAATAACAGGAAGGAAGAAAAGTGAGAAAGAGACGAAAGAAAGAAAGAAAGAAAGAAAGAAAGAAAGAAAGAAAGAATGATAGGGAAGCAAAGGAGGAGTAATAGAAATGAAGGAAAGAAGGAGATAGTGACAGGGAGGAAGGATGAAAAGAAGGAACAAATAAAAGAGAAAAAGGGAAGCAAAGCGAATAAAAAAAGCAAAGAAAGACATCCTAAATTTCTCTTTCTTTCTTTTTATTTTCTATTCGTGCTTTTTTTTCTGTGACCCATAATAAAGCCTGTTTCCCTTACCTTGTCTCCTCCCACTTAAACCTCTTACTCAACCCCACTCCTACTCCCACTGACACAAGCACCTGCCAACAAGAAAATAAATTATATTTTATATTTCTTTTATTCGTTTCATTTACACACGAAATTACATGCACATACTTGCTTACAAATATATTTGCACATATGATATCCACCACGCACATGCATACACACATGCACCACACAGCCACTTGTACATATCTTATACATACATAAAAACACACACAATGCACAAATACATACACACATTCATATAAATAGTTGTGTATTCAAGCAGCAGTCCATCTCTTATACATGCTTCATTAAAAATTAATGAAAAGTACTTCTACAGTTCGATTTCTTTAAACTGATATTCTGTTGTACGGCAATTGATATTGCCATCTTTAGAGCGGGATTTTAAAAAATCATATCATCCGGTATCTCCCATGTTTTTAATCAGCTGCCGAGTATTTTGGTGCTACGGTCTTGCTCATTTCTTATATATAGCTGTATATTTAACCATTGAGGATAGTAAGTACACATGGAACAATCAGCCCATATATATATAACAGATAGGTTTGCACTCTTTTCTGGTATTTTAAACAAGAGTAGAAGGTTTAGGGTCGGGTTTCCAGTCCCTTCTGATCAAGCATCATTTCCAGTTCCTTCTTTTTATTCTCTTTCACTTTCAGTGCCCCCCCCTCTGTGTCTTAGTGGCATTATTGCCTTGCTTGAGTTGAATTGATTAAAAAAAAACTCATTGTCTAATCTCTTTAATCCAGCACTGTTCTGAATTAATTCGTTGGGCGGCTACGAGGGAAGCTTACAACTTTCCGCAGTAGCCGACAACAGCAGAATGTTTTGTTGATACGGTCTTGCTCATTTCTTATATATAGCTGTATATTTATCCATTCATAGTGCCACCCAAGAGAGAAGGAGTTGCAAATGATGTTGCCGGAGGTAAGAAGCGTAAGCATAAATCATTATGTAAAATTTAATTCTTTTCATTCTTTAGATTGCAGTTGTGGTTGAATTCATTTCTATGTTTTATTAATGCATTTGATAAATTGTTACGTATAACAAATTAATAATTTATTTTACATCAAATTAAAATAAAATAATAAAACAAATAATAATATTATGACAAATTCGACAAGATTTTATCACTTTCGTTTATTCGACATTAACCTTTAGCACACTGCATTATTAATATTACTTGCCTTCCAACTGCATTCTTTTCTTAAGGCTTCTGAATAGTAATATTATTGTTAATTTCACTCAAAGTTGTTTTCTGCTGTCATAGCAGGATATGACAACACAACTACGCAATTCAAACAAATTCAAATTCAGGAATCTGAGTCACATCCGAGTGGCAGGATAAACTTTTCGTACAGCAAACGAAGTTACATACAGCGTGATAAAGGTTAAATACAATTAGGAAACCTTACTCTTTTGAGTAAGTTTTATTTTTCTTATCATCTCTCAGTTGCGTCTCTGTCTTTGGGCAGAGTGCGCTCATGGGCTTCTCTGTCAAATGACAGAGGGGCAACTGATGAAAATAATACTAAAGAGGTGACCAGCCCTGGGGAACAGCTGCCCGAGTCCCCCCCCCCATTGCACCAGAGGGAGGGAGGGTGCTGCTAGAAACTGAGACCAGTGCAACTTACGGTTTAGGGGGCTTAGGGAATTTTTGTCCCTTGCCCAAGGGCAAACGCGCTAAGGGGCCAAATAAATAAAAATATAGACCTCGTGTCACATCTCGTCCAAGTGTGGTGGGTGGGGGCAGAGTAAATACTGTGATAGTTAAATTACATCACTTAGCCCCATCTATAGTTTACCTTGACTTTCACAGTTAGCCTAACATTTTTATAATGACTGTTTATAAATACTTGTGGCTAAATAAAAATCCCTACATTTGACTTCATAAAGCCCATCAGAGGATGAAACGTGTTGATAATTAAGAGTTTTCCTTTTTTAGTCTTGATTCATAAATCTCTATTTTGAAAATGTGGAGTTACTTAAGAAAACAGAGAAAGGAATGTCTGTAAAGACATTGTGTGAGTACTATGGCATTGGGTTATCCACTGTGTATGTGAAAACAAAAGGAGTGGATTTTTTATGTCTTTTGCTGAAAGTGAAAGCCAGGAATTAATATATATATATATATATATATATATATATATATATATATATATATATATATTCGTGTAACGCGCGATTTCGCGTATAGTGCGTCCCGCAAATTTTCACTTATGAAAAATGATTTTATCATGTATCACGTGTATCATAGGATTTCCTTTTTTGGAGTGACCAAATTACAATAGACTAACCTCTTTTCCCCTATCTCTTTATCCCATCTTCTAGTTAAATAAGTTAAAAATGATTTTATCATGTATCTCGTGTATCAGGCGAGTTCCTTTTTTGGAGAGACCAAATTACAATAGACTAACCTCTTTTCCTCTATCTCTTTATCCCATCTTCTAGTTAAATAAGTTAAAAATGATTTTATCATGTATCTCGTGTATCATAGGAGTTCCTTTTTGGAGAGACCAAATTACAATACCATAACCTCTTTTCCCCTATCTCTTTATCCCATCTTCTAGTTAAATAAGTTAAAATGATTTTATCATGTATCTCGTGTATCAGGCGAGTAAAATTTTTGGAGAGACCAAATTACAATAGACTAACCTCTTTTTCCTCTATCTCTTTATCCCATCTTCTAGTTAAATAAGTTAAAATGATTTTATCATGTATCTCGTGTATCATACGAGTTCCTTTTTGAGAGACCAAATTACAATAGACTAACCTCTTTTCCCTATCTCTTTATCCCATCTTCTAGTTAAATAAGTTAAAATGATTTTATCATGTATCTCGTGTATCATACGAGTTCCTTTTTTGGAGAGACCAAATTACAATAGACTAACCTCTTTTCCTCTATCTCTTTATCCCATCTTCTAGTTAAATAAGTTAAAAAATGATTTTATCATGTATCTCGTGTATCAGGCGAGTTCCTTTTGGAGAGACCAAATTACAATAGACTAACCTCTTTTCCTCTATCTCTTTATCCCATCTTCTAGTTAAATAAGTTAAAAATGATTTTATCATGTATCTCGTGTATCATACGAGTTTCTTTTTTGAGAGACCAAATTACAATAGACTAACCTCTTTTCCCCTATCTCTTTATCCCATCTTCTAGTTAAATAAGTTAAAATGATTTTATCATGTATCTCGTGTATCATACGAGTTCCTTTTGAGAGACCAAATTACAATAGACTAACCTCTTTTCCTCTATCTCTTTATCCCATCTTCTAGTTAAATAAGTTAAAATGATTTTATCACGTATCTCGTGTATCAGGCGAGTTCCTTTTTGGAGAGACCAAATTACAATAGACTAACCTCTTTTCCCCTATCTCTTTATCCCATCTTCTAGTTAAATAAGTTAAAAATGATTTTATCATGTATCTCGTGTATCATACGAGTTCCTTTTTTGGAGAGACCAAATTACAATAGACTAACCTCTTTTCCCCTATCTCTTTATCCCATCTTCTAGTTAAATAAGTTAAAAATGATTTTATCATGTATCTCGTGTATCAGGCGAGTTCCTTTTTTGGAGAGACCAAATTACAATAGACTAACCTCTTTTCCTCTATCTCTTTATACCATCTTTATCCATCTTAAATAAGTTAAAAAAAAGTAAAAGAGAATGATAAAAGTATGGTTAGTAACGCTATATTCGTTGCGTAAACGCGTACAGCCATAAACAACCGAACGAGAAACATCTTCACTATTTGCATTATTCGGACTATTGTCCTCATCTTTGTTGCCATATTTATCACAACGTTTCGGCTGTTGTACGCTCCGGCCTTCTTCAGGTGGTTGAAATGTCGAACTGAACCCTTTATTTCACTCGCTGGGGTAGACTGTTCTAGTTCCACGTGCCATGTCTAATGGATGTCAGTTAACAGTTATCAGAATGTAATTCACTTCTCCAAGTTCTCCACTGCCTTAATCTGGTATTGAACTCACACTGTCACTGGATCTAACCAACGCCTTTATCCACTGCGCCATGTATCCACTAGGCCGGAGCGTAAATCGGCCGAAACGTTGTGATAAATATGGCAACAAAGATGAGGAAAATAGTCCGAATAATGTAAATAGTGTACATAATACCTCATCTCAGAAATACAGATAAACATCTTATAAACATAAACAAGGGTACCACGAGCCGGTGTAATGGTTAGCAGGCTTTTTTTCGCTAGAACAATTAAGACTGAATAGTGAGTTCGATCCTTACCGGGTGCCCAATACTTTTGGCCTCGTGCTACATCTAAGCTACGCTATAAACAATGGAAAATATGCACATTCGCTCCGTTTGTATTTTACAATACGATACTAATATGTGAATATTACATGCATTATTATTGGTTACAGATAAGTTTATCAAAATCATGTTTATTTTGAATGCAACTATACTTTTTGACTACAGCAAATGGATACAGTGTAACCCGGATATAAGAGAAACCCGGATATAAGAGAAACCCGGATATAAGAGAAACCCGGATATAAGAGAAACCCGGATATAAACGTAAACAAAGAAAAGACGCATATTGCAATGTTTGTATTTTATAATATGATACTAATATGTAAATGTTATATACCTTATTATTGGATAAGGTTTAGTAAAACACCCGTTTTATTAAAATCGAGTTTATTTCAAATACAGCTGTACTTTTTGTCTACAGTTAATGGATATATAGTTTGGTCATCGGAGTAACCAGGGCCATCAGTACATACACTAATTTTATATCGTGTATAATGCGACCCCCTAAAAATATGTGAGTATATACGGTTTATATTATTTGGGGGTTTAGGCATTTTTATCAGTCTTGTGGGTGATGAATTATTTTCCACTCAACAACCGCTTTCCCAAAGATGAAACGTGGCAAGACACTTGCTACTCTACTATGAATCCATTTGTTCTCCCCCAGTTATGGGTTAAACATTAGAACTTGAATTTAGAAAAATCATTATCTCCCCCAAATTATTAATGCAGTATTTACTTATAAAAAAACTGAATTTTTCTTACAATCGGAAACATATTTCGGCGTTAAATAAGCCACGAAGGGTTCATAAAACGTAAAAACATCAGTCAGTATCTGTCTGTCTCTCTATCTATCGATTTATCTTATTAAGAATAACATTAAGACATGAAATTATTAATAAATACTATGTTTATTGCTTGTTACCCAGACATTTTACAATATATTATTCACAAGAGATTTACTAAGTTATTTAAGTCCCATACGTGATACACGCTTGGGCGATCATGTCTCTTTCGATTCATGACTTACTAAGCAGAAGGTTGGCGTTTATTTCTGCGGGAGATTGATTGCCACCCAAGGCTATAGGACCCATGGATCATTCAGGCAGCTAAGTGACATACGTGATACACGCTTGGGCGATCATGTCTCTTTCGATACAGGACTGACTAGGCAGAAGGATTTTCACGCAGAAGGTTGGCATTTCTTTCTGTGGTAGATTGGTTGCCAACCAAGGCTATAGAACCCAAGGATTAGTCAGCCAATTAAGTGCCATACGTCGTACACGCTTGTGTGATCATGTCTCTTTCGATTCAGGACTGACTAGGCAGAAGGATACTCGTAGATGATTGCCTTTTTTTTTTTCTACGGTAGACTGGTTACTAACCAAGGCCATAGGACCTCTGTCAAGCTAGTCAATCTATAGTTAAGTGGGGGAAGATATATACCTTTCCCAAGGGTAGTTGTGCATAAGTGAATACAACGAACCCAACTGGAATTTGAACTCGGCTCTCCGATTTCTCATGGTGAGTTGATATCCATTGCACCACCTGCACATCGAAAAGGTTAGATAAGCCATAAAAGCCAAATCAATCAACCACCAGTTCAATCTTTACAGCTAAGATCTGCAATACAATGTACACTGCGACAAATTATCCCTGTTGTTCTCATCTTTATTGTCATGTTCACGACATTTCGACCGTTTTATGTTCCGGTCTTCTTTAGGTGATTGGAATTTCGAACTGAACCTTTTATTTCGTCCACCGGCCTAGACTGGAAGAGTCATGACAAGCGGCACTAGAATAACCTACACCTACAACCTACATGAGTCTACCAATCAACCCCGGACATAAAGGGATCTTTTCAAAATTCAAATCACCTGAAGAAGGCCGGAGTGTACAACAGCCGAAACGTCGTGAACATGACACTAAAGATGAGGACAACAGTCCGAACAATGTAAATGGTGTAAATTATTAAAATACGTCATCTCAGAAATATAGACAGAACTCATCCCTATTCCGTACTTATTCCATTCGGACACCTTCTTCCCAAAAACTACTGCTTTATGGAACCGACTACTGAAAGAATTCGTCCCTGATCACTACAGACTTAAGCGCTTCCAGTCTCCGGTCGATCGTTATCTTTCCTACATAACCTCATTATCTGTCTTTTTTGACTCTGCTTATTAGGTTCATACAACCATATTCAGTAACCCTCTACTCTGAGTGGCTATTGAGCCTTTTGTTGGATGATCAATTTGTAAAAAAAAATAATCCTCTGTAAACTATAATTCAAATCAGGTCTGGCTATGTTGTAAATAAGCCCCTAAATCAAAAATACATATAAGAGTAGATAGGATCTGGTTCATACTCCTCCCAGTTTTTTGAACTTGTGTAGATCTTTGACAGTAGAGCTTTGACCCTTGTTTCCTGTTTAGGATTGGGTTTCCGGTTCCTTCTAAAGTCTACTTCAATTCTATAGTTCAAACGTCTCCGCCTGAACCCAGAATTGTTTCTCAATAATTTTTTTATCTTCCCATAACAGGAATAGATAGGTTCCACTATCTATATCATACTCCTAGTCGGTTTTTTGATCAGAAGTAGGGCTTTATCCCTTGTTTCCTGTTTAGGATTGGGTTTCCGGTTCCTTCAACTTCTGATGTCTATTTTATTCAGTAATTATTTTTTTCCTCTTCCAGAAGGCAATTGATAGATGTATCTATCGTCCGGTTCACACTCCTACCCGATCTTTTGAACAGGAGTAGAGATTCATCTCTTCTCTCTCTCAAAAAACTGTACCGAAGTTGCAACTGTGGGTACTGAACAAACACAAATGTGCCTGAGCAGACGTCAGAAAGAGGGATTGGCTAGCTTCTTTGGAAGACGGGTGTGCTCGGGAAATGAGTTAGTTGGTCATTACTATCATTTAATAAATGTTCCTGCCTCCCCCCTTTGCTAGTTCCTTAGTTCGCACGACTAATGCCCCCTGCCAATATTTCATAAATAATGGACTATCCGTTTTGATTGTGGAACGCACATTAGAGATTCTACTTGGTTACAATGACAAAAAGAAAGAAAGAAAGAAAGAAAGAAAGAAAGAAAGAAAGAAAGAAAGAAAGAAAAAGAAAGAACAGGAGGGAGGAAGGAAAGACAGATGTGTTTAACTGCTTTTGATTTAAACCCATTTCAACCAGCATTCATATTTAAAATTGTTATTGCAATATGAGTTAAGGTCAAATATTTAACGATGCGATAGGGGAATTTCTATGGATATTTTATTGCCGTGGAATTCGCCATAAGCTTATTCAATCAATAACTAAAAAATTCAGATTAATCAAAAAATTCAAAAGGGAAAATCGTCAGGAGTATTTCTAGTTATTAATGTTTTTTTTTTATTATTATTAAACAAAATAACTGCCGTAACTCTTCCATTATTTTCCATCAATTGGAAAATAGCGTCATTTTAGAAAAGAAAAAGAAAAAGAAAAGGCAGTGTTTGACAATGTTCAGCAATATTTATAATTAAAAACGACTATAAATGTACCTATACGTACAAATGGCCTCCAAATGTAATACTCTACCTCGAGTGGCCCTGGCCTTGTAAAAGGTGACCCTCGCTGTAATAAACAAAAAAAGAGAGAAAAAAAAACATTCAGATTTATGATTATTATTGTTTAAGTTTTCAAGCTAAATTATTGGACGATGAGAATTTCTACGGATATTTTATAGTCTTCGAACTTGCCATGATCTTATTCATTCATTAACTGAAGAATTAAGATTCATCAGAAAACCGAAATAAAAAAAGCCATGAAAATTTCATGGGGTTTTCTAGTTATTATTATTATTATTATTGTTGTTGTTGTTGTTGTGTTAAGCTTTGTATCCTGCAAAGCCGGGTCCAAACTATGGTCCTTAGGCCCTATAGGAGAATTATCATTTAATTGATAACCCTTTTCTTAGTATATCAGATGTTCCTAGGAGGACGATTTTCTGGGTAAAATATTATTATTATTATTATTATTATTATTATTATTATTATTTGTGTGTTATGATTCTCGCTTCGTATCCTTTACAGCCGGGTCCAAACTATGGTCCTTAAGCCACATAGAAGAATTGTTATTTAATTGATAGCACTTATCTTAGTATATGTGATCTTCCTAGTAGGGTGATTTTCTGGGCAACTAGTATGTTGATGTTACCTGGGATACTGTTAGTAAAACTGTCCATTCCTTTTCTCACAAGGCCCAGTGCTCCGATTACTATTGGTACAGTTTCAGTCTTCATTCTCCACGTCCTGTTAATCTTGATCCCCATTATTATTATTATTATTATTATTATTATTAATTCAACACTAACCCAAATAAAAAATGAATGTTCCCTGTAGTTATAGTGATCGCGGACATATCCCCCAAAATCTCCCATTTCATGTTCAGAAGGCAGACAAATAACCTTCCAGGGTTACAATTTCTTGCTCCTTTTTAAAAAACGGTTAGTTGGCTGCTTTTGCTTAGTGGCATATCAACATCACTATGGGTTATTTACTGCCGAAATCTAATACCCTTGGGAAAGGTATGAATCCTTTTCTTCTCCCTTCCACCAGCTATAGGTAAATATCAGGATAGACCGGGTTCTATAGCCTTAGATGGCAACTGGTCTACCGCAAAAAGAAATGGCAACCTACTGCGGGAAAAAATCTGCCGCGTCAGTCATGTATCGAAAGATACATGATCGCCTAAGCGTGTATCATGCATGGCACATAACTGACTGACTGACTTTCCAGCTGAATCCATTACATTCACTTACGTGCTAATACTCTTGGGAAAGGTATGAATCCTCTTCTTCTCTCCCCAACTATGGATAAATAGTAGGACAGACCGGGTTCTATAGCCTTGGATGGCAACTGATCTATCGTCTAAGTGTGTATCGCGCATAACTGAATGAATAAAGAATTACGATTCATCAAGAATTTCAAATAGGAAAACCGTGAAATGTTCGCGAGTTAAAACTAGTAATACTAATCCTGTGGGAAGTTTAAGACGTGGTAACTAAAATCTATTAATTATAATGTCAGGTGATTTAATGATTTTTTCTTGACCTCCTGTCCATGATACCGACTTACCTGACTTATCCCACCCCTCCCCAGCATATTTCTTCCAATCACTGCACCTACCTGTAAACTACCCAATCTATAGCCTTTTGTTCAGGCTTTTTACCTGTTCTCTAGTTTCTAACATGATAACAGATTTTCTCTTCACAGGTCATTGAAGGTGCACCCCCCTCCTCATATGAGGTCAGTCTCTTTAAATCATTTTAACTAGACCTTTTTGTGTTTTACAAAGGAGACCGGGCCTCTTATAAAACAAGATCTAAACAAACGAATACAGAGTTAAACCCGCCTTTTTCACTGCAGTTAAGCAACGTTGAGCCTAGTCAGTACCTAGATGGGTGACCGCTTGAGAATACCAGAATTAATTTATTTCAACATAAGTGTAAGCGATGCTACCTGCACATCCAAGCTTACAGCTATATTATGTTGAAATACCGGTTCGCCGTACGATCACCGAAGTTAAGCAACATCAAGCCTGGTCGGTATCTAGATGAGTGACCGCTTCAGATTTACCAGGTGCTGTAAACTTGGCTGTCCAGGTGGCATAGCTTACAGGTATATCACGTTGAAATACCGGTTCGTCTTACGATCACCGTAGTTAAGCAACATCAAGCCTAGTCAGTATCTATATGGGTAACCGCTTGAGATTACCAGGTGCTGTAAACTTGGATGTGCAAGTGGCAAGGCTTACAGCTATATCATGTTGAAATACTGGTTCACCGTACGATCAATGAAGTTAAGCAACATCAAGCCTAGCCAGTATCTATATGGGTGAGCACTTGAGAATACCAGGTACTGTAAACTTGGATGTGCAAGTGGCATGACTTACAGCTATATCACGTACGATCGCCGAAGTTAAGCAACATCAAGCTTAGTCAGTATCTATATGGGTAACCGCTTGAGAATACCAGGTGCTGTAAGCTTGGATGTGAAAAATTTCATTAGAAACAAAAGAAAAATCAGTGTTCACCTCATATGTAACATTAGACCTCCTATATAGCAGTGACAATTTCCTCACGGATAAAAGGAAAACTGGCGTTAAAAGAAATGTGGTTCTACAGAAGGATACTGAGAATATTATGGATTGAGAGCGTAAGCAACAGAGATGTCTTAAGGAAAATTGAAACATAAAGAACAGAATCAGTAAGAGACAGCCGAAATTTCTTGGACACGTAAAGTTGACGGCAGGCTTGGAGAATTTGACACTCACAGGAAAATGGGACATGCAGAGAAAAGCACTGAGTAACCTGCTTAACAAACTTGTGTAAATTATTTTTCGCTATTTACAATCGGATTATTGACCTCATGTTTGTTGTTCCAATATAGTGATAACTTCCCAGAAATTCAAACAGAAATCGTGAAATTATTCAGCGCATGTGCTATGCTTTGAGGATTTCCACAGTACACTTAACATGTAAATAACGCCATTAATAAACAAAGAGAATGACAGCAAAGCTTTAATAGCAGCAGCAATAAAGGAAGAGAAACAATGAAACGTGACATCAGCAGCAGGCCCATTAGATTTAAGGCACCAAGTTCTAAACTCAGGATTGTCCCACAGGACTATTGGAGTAAAAGATTGGTTCCTATATTTGGTGACTGTAAGATTAACCCCTGCACTAGTTAATGCAGATGAGGACTTAGTGGAGGCAAGGAAAGGATTAACTGAGTAGTACTAAGTACAACATATCTCTCGACATGGACCCCGCCCCGGAGATTATATAAAATATTCATTTATATTATTTACATCTTTATTGCTATATTCAATATTGAATATGGCAATAAAGATGAGGACAACAGTCCGAACAATGTAAATAGCGTAAATAATTACAATACCTCATCTTAGAAATATAAACAGATAATGGTTTCAGTTCGAAATTCTTTGAATGTTACCAAGACAGTACAATAGAAAAAAACGCTGCGATAAAAAATAACAAGGATAAGAACAAATGAAAACAGTATAAATAATGGTAACTTTTGTAATAATTAGATGCAACCGTAAGTTCTATGCTAACAGTTCCTTCTCACCTGTGGACCTCTCTTCTGGCTTCTTGCTTTCCAGTCTATTTTGATCTTTAAAACTTTAAATGCAACGTTAATCGCCATCTTCTGTCTTCTTGAATCCCCTTCTTTTGTCCTTTCCTGAATCCTCCCCTATTCTCAGTCTTCTCTTTTACTTTCACTTTCACTTCCTTTAACTCCCTGCGTTCTAGTGGTATTCCCACCTTGCTTGGGGTGAAACCTTTTTTTTTCTTTAAAAAACAAAAGTAACTGTCTTGATGATCTTTCCTCTTCAGTGACTAGACTTAACGAGTTTAGATGAAGTACTAGATTGGCGGTGCGGTCTCATCAGTTTACAGTTGAAATGGCCAGATTTAAGTGTAAGTTCTATGCTAACAGTTTTTTTTTCTCACCCTCCTCACCTGTGGAACTCCCTTCCATTTTCTTGCTACCCTGATACTACAATCTCAAAAAAATTAAATGCAACGTCAATCGTCATCTTCTGTCTTCTTGAATCCTCTTCTTCTTTTGTCTTTTTCTGATCTACTGGCATTGCCGCCTTGAAACCTTTTTTTTTTTTTAAAAAAAAAAAAAAAAAAAATGAAGTAATTGTTCTGATGATGTTTCTTCTTCTGTACCTAGACTTTATGAATTTAAGCGCAGTACTAGATTGGCAGTAAGGTCTCATCATTTCATAGTTGAATGTTGGTTTGTTTGTTATTTTATTTTATTTTTTTATTTTTTGTTTTTGTTTTATGGCATTTCAACCTCAGTGGGTTATTTAATGCCAACAAAATTTTGAAATAGATTCATAGCGATAGTTTGGTTAAAAAAAAAAGGTGTGTATGTATACATATATATTTGAACCATTTTTCAATTACTCATATTTTTTAGTACAATCTAAGTTCTTTTAGGAAATTTACAATCTCGGATGGTTTTATTTTTGTAAAAAGTTTTTTTTTTTTTTTTAAATTACTCACTTGGTAATATTTTGTTCGCACTAGACTAAAATCTACACACTCTAACCGTATATGTTTCACTGTAAATTTCCCTTGGCATGTAGTGCATATTGGGGTTTCTGTGCCCTCTAGTAAATTGGTTTGGTTTGGTTTGTTTTGTTTTACGGCATATCAACTTCAATGGGTTATTTAATGCCGACAACTTTTTTTTTCCTGATAATATATTGTTTTGTCAAAAATCTATTTCTGGTAATATTTTTTCCTGAAAAATGTATAGCTGGTAATATTATTTTCAAAAGCGTATTGCTGGTAATATTTTTTTTTTTTTTAAACGTATTGCTGGTAATAGTTTTTTTCTTCAAAAATTTATTTCTGATAATAATTTTTTACAAAGTATTTCTGATATTAAAACCTATTTTTACACTTTTATAATGCTTTTTACCTCAGTTTCGGTGTTAACTATTTGCCCATAGCTGGGACCCGAACAGGTGCTACCACCCCGGGTCAAGGTGGACCTGGGAACACCAGAAAATTAAGAGGTGGTTCCACGCTCCTCAAAACCTCCTGATCAGAGGACTTGCAGTTGGGCGTAATTTATCGTCTTACTCTGGACGCGGATGTAGTTTATCATCATACTCAGGAAGGATTTCACAGTTGAAATGACTAGATGTAACCGTAAGTTCTATGCTAACAGTTTCTTCTCACACACTTCTCACTTGTGGAACTCTCTTCTGGAAAGAAAAAGTAGTCAACTTTGATCTTCAAAATTTAAATGCAGTGTCAGTCGTTATCTTCTGTCTTCTTAATTCCTGTTCTTTCATTGTTCCCATTCCTTAATAATGGTTTTCATTTTTTTTCTTATATTATTTCATGCTTATTAAACACTTCTGCATCGTATTGGCTTTATCGCCTTGCTTGGGGTGAAATGATCAAGACACTTCCTAATTAATATACACCAAGCTATTTGAATATGTCCCCTTGTGATGAGGGAGGGCAGGGACAGCACTATTTTTTGATTCCATGTAAAGTTATTAGCAGCAAAAACTCTACAACAAAACTCTCTCTGATTTGACGCCGCGGCATCAATCACTTTCACACCGCCATAACTTAGCTTCCCTGTGCCTTTTCTAAAAATACTTTCATGGTAATTGTTCTGGTGAACTTTACTCTTTGGTACCTAGATTTTATGAATTTAAGCGCAGTACTTGATTGGCGGCTAGGTCCAATCGTTTTACATTTGAAATGGCTAGATGTAACCATAGGTTTTATGCTAACAGTTTCTTCTAGCGCACTTCTCGCATGTGGAACCCTCTTACGGCTTCTTGCTTCCCAGTCAACATTGATTTAAAAAAAAATAAATAAATCACTGTCAATCGTCATCTTCCGTCTTCTTCATTCTTGTTATTTTATTGTCATCTCTCTTTAATAGTATATTTTTCTCATTTTCTCTAAAAACCCCTTGCATCTTAGTGGCGTTATTGCCTTGCTCGGCATGAAATGATTGAATAAATCCCTATTTTGCATAAATGGTCTATCTCAAACAAACAATGGAGATATCGAGGGGTGTAGACTTTCATGGTAAAATTTCTGGTGAACTTTCCTCTATGGTACCTAGACTTTATGAATTTAAATGCAGTACTAGATTGGCGGCTAGGTCTCATCATTTTACAGTTGAAATGGATAGATGTGACCATAAGTTTTATTATATGTATTGTGCCATTCCTCATAAATACTATTGTAAGTGGTGGTAATATGCTGTCTAGGTAGTCTACCACTAGGAGTGGTTTACCTACTTCACGCCGCTGGCGAGTATTGTATTTTGTTGATGTTTTCATTTCCAACCTCCGTTTTGGTTATTCCTCATTCAGTAACCCTTTCTAGATTACAACAGAATCCGTTAAAGTATATGTAATGTGATTTTGAGCACTACTGGATGACAAATGTCAAAATAGTTTACAAATTCTCCAATTCCACCTGATAGGTTAGGTTTCATTAGCTTTTGGTTTACAGTTTTACTATTGTAAGATGAGATATTGGGGCTTTATTTTCGGCCCGCGTTAAGGAATAATTAATTATTAATGGTATTGTCATTAACATGGTAATGAGTCACAAAACAAATGCAATTGTCTTCTATTATCTTTGGAGTGGATATTTTCGATAACCTCAAAAAGAATCCTGAAACAACTAATAATAACAGCAATCAAACCTCATTAACGCAAATTTGCTTGGTTTGGTTTAGTTTGATTTGTTCTACGGCATATCAACAACTCAATGGGTTATTTAATGCCGACAAGATTTTTATTGCTGGTAATATCGATAATTTTTACTGATAATTTTGGTGTGTATTAATCTATAAATTGTTTGTGTGTGTGTGTGTGTGTGTGTGTGTGTGTGTGTGTGTGTAACGAATACACGGCCGCAATTTTCGACGGATTTGCACCAAAATTTACATGCACATGCTCCAAGTTAGCGGGAATGCCAAGACTAACTTTGCATTTCCCAACTCCAATCGATAGTGGAAATAATCAATTTTTTCATGCTTCTACGGCAGTTTTCATGTAGTTTGCGGCCAATAGCTGGCTGCCACGAATAGGCAGGAAGATTCTATTGGCCAGCATGAGAGCCAACAGCTGACACGAATGACACTAGAATGTTGCAAAAAAAAATCGATAGCTGCATTTGTCACAAGTGGGAAAAATTTAAATCTGCATGGCACTTTACTCCAATTGGCTCATTCGCTTGCTTAAACTCAACGTTGATTCTGATTCCGCAGAACTGGGTTGGGTGTGAAAAAGTATTTGTTGTTAACATTCTTTTTTCATTCGGTTTTTCCAGTTACGAGTCCTTTTTTAAAGCTGATCGTTTTGTGTTCATTTTGTTTAGTTCTTTTTTTCGTAACAGATTTAATGTTGAGTATAAAGCTTAGAAAAAATTCGCAGTGTGAGATAGGCAAGAAGTAAGGCATGTAACAACATCAGATGGCAAAGGGCACTCCTTTAAAGTCAAGGAAGGGCAAAAATATTTTAAGTCAAGTGATAGCGATTGCTGTCTGAGTCGTACGATTTTTGAATCAAGCACGGGCAACGCCAGGCCATGCTGCTAGTAATTTTATACTTTAACATAATATTATTTTTGGTTTTAAGTCAAGTACGGCGCCTTTCTTAATGATGTTCATCTTTACATCAAGAAACTGATTCGATCATTTAGTTGTTTGGTTTGGTTTGTTTTACGGCATATCAACATCTCAATGGGTTATTTAATGCCGGCAAGAGTTTTTTTTTCAAAAATGTATTGCTGGTAATATTTTATCCTGAAAAATGTATTCCTGGTATTAATGTATTACTGGTAATAATTTTTTTTTCTTTTAAAAACATATTGCTGGTATTTTTTCCAAAACGTATTATTGGCAACAATTTTTTTCCAAAAATACATTGCTGGTATTAAAACCTATTTTTACACATTCATAGTGGGGGTTAACGATTTGCCCATAGCTAGCACCCTAAGAGGCGCTACCACCCTTGATCAAGGTGCATCTGAGAACATCAGCAATTAAGCACATCAGCACACTCCTCAAAATCTGACCAGAAGCCTTGCTCTCGGATGTAGTTTATCGTCTTACCCAGGACGCGGATTTTGTTGCGAATTTGCTTTGAAAAACTTTTTTCAAATTTTAAACGATTACTTTCCACATCAAGCTAAGAATTCTAGGCAGTTTCAATATGCTTCATAAAAGACTGCAGACTGAAGTTGTTATGGGATGAAATTGAGATCTGTCAAGAAATCTCCTAGACAAAATCCTCTCAGTAAAGCAAATATTTTAAAGCGTTGAAATTCGGGCCAAGAAATAAATGAAAATCGACTTTTCTAAAGTAATTTTCATGGATGAATCTCGTGTGACATTCGATGGACCTGATGAATGGGTCAAAGAATGGATTTTATCTGATGTGGCTAAAAGACGGCAGCAAGGAGGTGGCACTGTGACGATATGAGCTGGAATTGTTGACCAAATCATTGAAAATCAAAAAGACAATGAAGGAATTAAACAGAACAGTGCTAACTATTGTGATTTTATGGACAAGACTTTCTTTGAATGGTGCAAGCCCCATGCTCGCAGTTTCAAAGTGAAGTGTGTAATTATGCACAACAATGCACGTTCTCATGTATTAGCCGTGAATCTTTTTTAGTATAGAAAATTTTCAGGAGAGAAGATAAAGAAATGACCACTATAAAGTTCTAAGAAATCTATGGTCAATTGTGAAGATGAAATCATATGAAGGTGGCAAACAATATAACAGCAAAGCAATGTTGTAAATTGAACCTTCTGAAATAAAATAAAAAATCAACGGATACTAGATTACTGGCTGTTATTAAAAAGTGACACCATATTAAGATGTAGATTCTTCAAAGACTTATCTTATGTGCTTGTTATTTGTTCTATTATAGATTTTGATAAGTTGTTGTAAATAGGAAAGGTTGACACACATAGAGAAAATAAGAAGTAGTTTATTCCAGAGAATAATATGGTACACGGTTGAGAACACAGACTAATGTAATACACAGTTAATCGTTAACATCTCGGTATTTACCCAATACCTCCCCACAAGGAGGGATGTGGCACAAGGCTTTTTTTATGTGGGGCATTCTGAGCCTGTAGGCTCAGGCAAAAATTGCCTGTAGACCCCGTACATAGGATTGGGTAACTGAAATATGGCAACACTTTTGTTCATGGGTAAAAAACAAGCGAGGGCCTGTTTATGAAGTTTGATCAAATTAATGTAATAAACAGTTTATCGTTAACACCTTGGTATTTACCCGAGAAATCTCCACAAAGCGGGATGTGGCACAAGGCTAGTTTTTAATGTGAGGTTTTCCGAGCGCGTATTGTCGGGTAAAAATTCCCCGTAGACCGTTTTTATGCGGATAAACGGGCTCGGGCAGCTGTCTACCGCCCCAGACGAGACTCTACCCTTTGCAATGTTATCGGGTCCAGACCTGACATTCCAATTTCAACCACTTTCCCACCATCCTAATATAGCTTCCCTGTAACTTTTCTATAAATATTTCCATGGCAAATGTTCTGATGAGCTTTGCCCTTTCGTACCTCGGCTTTACGAATGTAAGTGCAGTACTAGATTGGCAGTTAGGTTTCATCATTTTACAGTTGAATTGGGTCGATATAACTGTTAGTTCTGTCCTAATAATTTCTTTTCTCACACTTCTCGCCTATAGAATTTTTTTTCTGGCTTCTTGCTTTCCTTTCAACCATGACCATGAAAAATTACACCCCCACCAATTATTAAGGCCTCCCATTTTATTAGAGGTCTGAAGATATTTTAACAAAATAGTTATGATTTCTCAACACTACCCTACAAGCAGAAACAAAAAGTTAATATAAATAAAGTTGAACAGAAAAAAATAAAAATCAGAATGGAAGAAGAGTTTTGAATGAAACAGTAAAGTAGAAAATTCATTTAAAATTAATTTGTTTCTGTAGTAAAAGAAAAAAATGCTACATCAGTCGCCATCTTCTGTCTTTTTGAATCCTGTTCTTTTATTGTCCTTTCTCATTTTTTGTCACCTCTTGCATCTTAGTGGCTTTATCACCTTGAAAGGAGTGAAACGAATAAAAAAATGTCTATAGTCAACATATCCTCACAATCTACAATTCCCAAGTCCATAAACTATCCCATTCAGTCACCCTCTACCCTGAGTGTCTCTTAGGCCTGGTAGTAGTTGAACTATAGTATCAAATAAATGAATAATGAGACAGCATTATAATTGAACGACAGTAAATAAAATCTCTTGAAATTTTTAAATGACTAATATCCCCATATTTTTTGCTATTATCAAAGTGTTTCGAATATTTTCCCCTACACCCTTCTTCGGGAGTTTTTCAACCCGAGTAATCGTCAAGAAATTACAAACTGAACCCTTTATGGGATAGATTGTTCTTGTTCTGCCACTGATGTCTAGGGAAATATCGTTTAGTTCATATTGTTAGAACTAGACACTGAGTCTAAGTCTATACTGCCCAACCCAAGAATTCAACTCACAATTTCTATATAATCAAATTCATGTACAAAAGCTATTGCCCTATGGGTCCCATGGGTCACCTGAAGAAGATTAGAGAGTACAATGAGTACAATGAGAGTACAACAACAAAAATGAGGACAATAGTCTGACGGTAAATAATGTAAACAATGATTACTCCTCGTTGTAGAAATTTAGTTAGCAATGTTCTTTTCTGTAGATCAGTTCTCCAGCCTTCATAGGGTGAGTACAACATTTAATTATTTAACCTTATTTTTCATACATAATCACCTGCAGGAGGTTAAAGACTATATCGTCTTCCTCTATCGTGGCTCTCCATGACTTCCTATCTAAGTTAGCATGAAGTAATATTTGACTCTTTATTATCGCTCTCTGTTCATGTTAAATGTAAAAGAAAATATTATCAAAGCAATAAAAATGAATAAATTAAAACAGGGGAAAAAATGAATAAGAAAAAGGAGGGGTAACAAAAAAATAACATTATTGTAAGGTGGTAATATCGAAATATAACACAATTATCAAAAAAAAAGCAGCTAAACCGGTTTATCTGGTTTAAACTGGTAAAAAAAATATATTTTACCTTAATGAGGGTAACCGCTACATAAAAAAAAAATATTTGGAAAGGCAACAATCGATCAACCTGAAACAACTCAGAATGAACACTAAGTATTGTTGACTAATCACTGAAGGTGGCCTTGAAGATGACTAGAAAATAACTTCATTCATATTTTTCTTGAAAATAAAGAAAAAAAGAAATGAAAAACAGTAAAAAAAATTTGCTTTGTTAAAAGAAAAAAAAATGAATTGTCTTTCCCATCATGCAAGTAAAGAGAAATGAATGGCAGCCATGAAAAATTTCGTTTGAAAATTGCTTACAAATATTAGACAACAGACAAGGGTTTCCCTTTGAGGGACTAAAAGAAATAATTTTGGTCTTGTGGTTGGAAATAGAGGGGGTGAATGTTCAAAGGCAAAACAGTTATAAGAATATACTCTATGGGTTCTTTGTTTACATTAGGCTCCCCGTCTCTTTGTATCTTTTTGAATATTCGTCATTGATTTGAAAAAACATATTTTTATTCTTTTTACTTTTTAAAAATTATGTTTTTATTTATTTGGTTCTTGTTTATCATTGATTTTTTTTCATTTTATTTTCCCTGTTGAATTATCTTCTTTTGTCAAGATTTTTCACATTAATATTTAGACTAAATATCTTGTTTAAAATATTACACATTTTTCTTTTTTTTTGCTTGACTTGACTTTTAAGGTGTTTCCTTAAATTTTATTTATAGTTCCCATCAGTATTAAATTTGGAGACAGATGTCTTGTTTAGCATTCCTTTTATTGATTTATTCATTTTTTATTTGTTTGTTTTTTATGGCAATCTTTAGTTTCATTTTTAAATTGCATTTTGTTATCTCTCTCCTCTAAAATAAACAAATCTTTTTCTTGGCTTATAATTTTATTTTTTTTATATTTTTTTCTTTAATCATTTCTTTCCTTAAACTTTTTTTCTCTTGTCTGCATTTTCAAAATGCAAATTGGCTCGCGCCTCACCAAATTTTATATGATTATTTATTTAAAGTACGTTTAATAATAAAAAAAAATCAACGATTAATAGTGCGTTAAATATATAACGCAAATCACTTATGATCAAAATATACAAATTTAATGAAAGGTATAAGCTTGATTTTGATGACTAATATCCTTTTATATCAGGCCTACTTTGAGATAAACAAATTTTCATCTCCTCGTCAACACAAAGAAGCCTTTGCCTTTTTTTGGTTTTTGATATTTGTCAGAACTGAAAAGGGCATATGCAGCTCTATGGAAAAGAAAGTCCAAAGAGAGGATTAAAAAGAGATAACAGAGTGCTTGTGAAAGGGAGATAACTGCAGATTCGAAGTCAGAACATTATCATTGATAACTCTCTCCTTCAATTTGCAGACCCTAATTACTATATTCTAATACTGGATGTCATGCAAAAATATTACAATAATAAAATTAGTTAATGATTATTTATAACGATTTATACTGAGACTCAGGAATACAATTACAAATAATCCATAATAATATTTTAAAATTTGAAATTATATTTTTGACATATGAATTTTTAAAACTGTTTTTAAATCTTTGATTGTCTTTCACTCATTCTGCCTAACCTCTCCCGCTGCACCTATGAGACTTGGCACACTGTTATGGAATCACTGAACTCGAACAATATACTGTCCTGGGTATGTCAATAAACTACATCCGTGTCCTGGATAAGATGATAAACTACATCCAACAGCAAGGCCTCTGATCAGGTGGTTTTGAGGAGTGCGGAACCACCTCTTAATTGCTGGGGTTCCCACATCTACCCTGACAAGGGGTGGTAGCACCTGTTCGGGTCCCAGCTATGGGCAAATAGTTAACACACAAGCTGGTGTCAAAACATTATGAAAGTGTAAAAATATGTTTTAATACCAGAAATACTTTGTAAAAAATTATTACCAGCAATAAATTTTTTTCAAAAAAAAATGATTTACCAGCAATAATTTTTAGAAGAAAAAATTATTACCAGCAATAAATTTTTGAAGAAAAAAATATTACCAGCAATAAATTTTTGAAGAAAAAATTATTACCAGCAATAAATTTTTGAAGAAAAAATTATTACCAGCAATACATTATTACCAGCTATACATTTTTGAAAAAAAAAATTACCAGCTATACATTTTTGGAGAAACAAAATATTACCAGCGATACGCTTTTGATGAACAAATACTACCAGAAATAGATTTTTGAAGGAAAAAAATATTACCAGCAATACATTATTACTAGCAATACATTTTTGGAAAAAGAAAATATTACCAGCAATAAAAATTTTGTCAGCATTAAATAACCCATTGTTATGCTCCTATTCCTTGTACCACGGTGATAGTCCAAGGTAGAACCAATGAAGAAGAACGCAAACACGGATATGGAATAACACAGATATATTACAACCAGGAATATATACAGAGAAGTAGAAGTGTTAGTATGGACAATCAGGTTTAGTAGAGAGAACAATGTAGTCTCGACCAGTATCCCTATTCCAATGTCTTGCAGTAATGGTCTGAACGCCACTCTGTTTCGGACTGCCTCTGACTCGACTCTTGACTCAACTTGAACTACTGACTCGACTTGAACTACTGACTCACTGTCTCCTTGCCTACTCATGAGGCGCAGTATTTATTAAGTATGGAATAGACCATTATTATTATTATTATGGGTAAGATCCCATAACACCTATTGAGGTTGATATGCTATAAAACAAAACAAACCAAACCAAACTAGAACAATCTACCCATGTGGAGTAAATAAAGGGTCTGCTTTAAAAGACTCAAATAGCATTTCTGAGCTTCATACCATTGCCTTTCAAAGTAACAAAAGAAGCCATATGAATTAAGGGCAATATTAAAGGTATGGTGGAATAATTGTTAGTGCAAGGCACCAAAACTTTTTTTGTCTGGGCTGCATTTTCGGAATTAAAATTTGCTTGCGCCTCACCAAATTTTATGTGAGAAAAAGTACATTTTAAAATAAAAAGCATAGAGAGAGAGAGAGAGAGAGAGAGAGAGAGAGATAAAGGGAGATAACCGTGGATTCAAAGCCAGAACATTATCATTGATAACTCTCTCCTCCTATTTGTGGACCTTAGTTAATATATTCTTAATACTTGATATAATGCAAAAATATCACAATGATAAAATCAGTCAATAATTATTTATAACTATTTATATTGGGACTCATGAATGCAATTTCAAGTAGTCCATAATAATATTTTAAATTTTGAAATCATATTTATTTTTGGCATCTCAATTTTTTAAAACTGTTTTGCAATCTTTGATTGTCTTTGAGCCATTCTGCCTCACCTGCTATCCTTCTCTGCCACACATTTGAAGCATGCCATACCATTTGGGAACCACTGCTCTAGATGATTTTTTTTTTAATTTAATTATTTTCTTTTTTTTTTTTTGTTTTAATTTTCTAGGATTTTTTCTTTTAGTTTGATAATTTTTGTTGCGATTATAATTTTTTTTCAACTTTATTTTTCTGAATTTTATCACTTAAATATTTTTTTTTTAAATGATTTTATTAATTTAATTTTCAATAATTTCTGAAGCAGTTTAAGAAAAAAAAACGTTAAGATTTTTATTTTACTCCCCCCACCTGAATTAAATAGGCGTGGCCAGCTATTTAAATTTAAATTTGTATTTTCTTTCCAACCCACCCACTGCTATTCCAGCCTCCTCATTTATATTGTTTCCCAATTTTTTTTCCAACCTTCCTGTTTATTCCACCCTCTTCTCTTTCACATTTTTTTTATTTTTATTTTTTACTATAGAAACAAATTTTAAATGAATTTTCTACTCTACTGTTTCGTTCAAATCTCTCCTTCAATTCTGATTTTTATTTTTTTTCTGTTCAATCTTTTTTATATTAACTTTTTGTTTCTGCTTGTAGGGTAGTGTTGAGAAATCATAATTATTTTGTTAAAATATCTTGAAACCTCTAATAAAAAAGGGAATTTTAATAATTGGTAAAGCCAAATTTTTTTGAATATACAATAACCATGGGTAAAAGAGGAAACCAAAAAATTATTTGAATGGTCAAAAAGTGTGAAATTAATGAACAAGGTGATTTTAATAAGATTGGTGTGTGGAGGTGTGAAATTTCCTCAAAAAAAAAACACTATCTTATGCAATAAAGAGTTGTCTGCAATATTTAGTTAATTTTACAAGAATCACTCTTTCTTTGCTTTTACTTTTTTCTTAAATTTCCCTTATTTATTTTACTTTTATTTATTTTTATTTTATTTATTTATTTATTTATTTTACTTTTAATTATTTACTTTATTTTTATTTTATTTTATTTTAATTTTTATTTATTTATTTTATCTTTAATTTATTTAATTTTTATTCTGTCTATATTTCTGTAATTAAGGACAAATGGCACAGTGGATAAAGGCATTGGTTAGATCCAGTGACAGGACCCAAAGAGTTGTGAGTGAGACAGGACCCAAAGGCCGGAGAGTACAACAGTCAAAACATTGTGATAAATAGGGCAACAAAGATGAGGACAATAGTTCAAAATAATTTTTTTAGTTTTTTTTTATTAATTTTAATTTTTATTTTTATTTTTTATTCATTAAATTTTTTTTTATTTTTTTTTTTTCATTTTAATTTTATGTATTTTTTTTATTATTTATTTTATTTTTTTTATTTATTTTATCAATTTTATTTTTTTTTTTTTTTGGAAATCTTTTTTTTTACTTTTTATTTTATTTTAATTTAAATTTTTTTTTTTTTATTTTATTTTAATTTTTATTTATTGATTTATTTTTTATTCATTTGATCAAAGTTTTTATTTTATTTTTTTATTCAATTTTAATTTTGGTTTTTTTTTATTATTTTTTTTTTTTTTTTATTTATTTTCTCATTTTACTTTTTTTCTTATTTTTTATTTTATTTTTAAATTGTTTTACTTTTTTATTTTTTTTTAAATTTTTTTTTTTTTTTTTTTTTTTTTATTCATTTTAATTTTTATTCATTTTAAAAAAATTTTAATTAAATTTTTTTTTTTTTTTATCTTTTAATTTTTTTTTTTTTTTTTTTGATCTTTTATTTTAATATTTCATTTTATTATTTTGTCTTTTGTTTTATTTTTTATTTAATTTTTTATTATATTTAACTTTATTTTGTTTCTTATTTATTTATTTTTATTCATTTTAAATTTGTTTTACTCATTTTTTTTTAATTTTTAATTTATTTTATTTTTATTCAAAAAAATTTTATTTTACTGATTTTAATTTTTTTTTTTTAGTTTTAATTCAATTTTTTTTTTTATTTTTTATCTTTATTGTCGAAATTTTTATTTTTATTTTTATCTAAATTTTTTTTTTTTTTTTTTTTTTTTTTTTGCTTTTTTATAACATTTTTTTTTTATTTTTTTTTATTTCATTATATTATGTTTTTATTATATTTTATGCTTTCATTTTATTTATTTTATTTTATCTTTCTATTTTACTTAAAATTTTTTTTTTTGTTGCCAGTGTTTATTTTGAGTTTAACAGCCATAACAAAAAAAAGATTTAAAACCAATCATAAAAACACGCTTTTGCACACACATAAAACACAAATTAACACACACACATTAAAACAAATCCTTCCATCCAAAATGTATATCAAAAGGCTCCATACAACACAACAAAAAAAGGATTATTTAAACAGAAACGTGATTTTCAAACCCAGCACACCTATAGCCATTATGTACATAGCCTTCTGTATAAATGATCAGTTTGCTTATTATTCTCTTCAGCCATGACCAAAACACTCCCCATTTACCTTAGTCCACACACTGCTATTTATAAACACCTGCTCTATTTCATTCGTTATGCACATTTTTTTGCTTCCATTAGCATAGTGTCTACCTCAACTGTACAACTTGCCGAGAACCAGCTTTTCAAGTAGCCACAATTTACTTCATTTTAGATCATAAACGTCTCCATCAAATTCTCTTTAGATGATTTACTTTCGTTTCAAGCTAGACTGATTGCCTATTCTGTGGGGTAAATAAATATAAATATCCAGCTAATCAGAAACACATATGATTAAATTACCTCTAAAAAAAAAAAAAACACCTGTAGCAATCAATATTTGATTATCAAACAGCAAAGTGTAGTGTGGACATGAAGAAAGGGATCACTTTTATATTACAACCAAGTAATATATTGAAATTTGATTTTTTGTTTTCAATTGTACATCAATTCTCGTTTAAAAAAAAGGGATTTTTTTAACAAAATTATTTAGTAATAAAGTAATCCCATAGTTTTTTTTTTTTTTTGATAGGAGTTTTGATACACATTTGTCAATCTGAGGGGATATAAATAACTTCAAGAATAGAATGTTTATAAGAAATCAATATTCATACAATAATGAATAAATATTTCAATAAATTATTTTAATATTTCAATAATTTATATATATTCATATTCTTATCTTTTTTTTTTTTTTAAATAAAAATAATTTGGATTCAGGGATCGGAAACTTTGTATCGAATTCATTTCGAATCCATTATATTCATTTTTAAAAAAAATACCCTTGGGAAAGGTGTGATCCTCTTTTTATTTAAGCTATATATAAATAGCAGGATAGACTATATATTTCTATGGTGTTGGATGGCAAATTAGGAGACGGATATTTTCTTTTTATTTAATTAATTTTATTTCTTTTAATAATAGAAAAATATTTTCTCTTTAATTCGGCCCTTCAAAAGTTTAGATGGTAAATGCAAAAAGGAACCACTTTTTAATCAATTCTCATGTGAATTGTTGTTGGGCTGTCGGTTTCCTGGGAAAATTTGCTTGACCCTCATAATAATTTGATGGGAGAGAAATCATATATATAAATATATATATATATATATAATTATTTATAAAAAATTTGATTCCATTGCTATATAAGAGTTAAATTTTTAAAACAATTTTAAAAACTTCAATATAATTATTAAAATTAAATTGAAAAAAATAATAACTGATTTTTTTTCCATCTTCAATTTTTTTTTTTTTTTTTTGGATTAATTTAATAATTGAAATTTACAAGTTTTATAAGCATATTCATTATTAAAAAAAAATTACTATGGTAAGAAACTTTTGATTATCAAACACTATTTTTTTAAAAAAAATAAAAAAAATACTAAAAATTTTTCCATTATTTACCTAATAAGTTTTTCCTATTTTATATATATTTTACACAGATATACATATATATATATATATATATATATATATATATATATATATATAGATAGATAAAAGTAGATATATTATTTATATATATATATATATATATATATATATAATAAAATAAGAACAAGTTGAAAATATTGTAAAATGTCAAAAAAAACATGTTTCACTTTTATTAAAGCTTCATCAGAGATTAAATTTAGAAATGGAATTTACAAAAGAATTGATATACAATCAATATGTTTTAATTTAGGTTCGTATGTATTGGTCAGGTATGTGTCACATGTATTAATGTAATACATAATATATAAATGTGTGAGGGACATTTTGGATGTTAAACACAAATTTGCTAGTCATTTCAAATCAAAAAAATCTAATGTGTTATTTTTGGAAAGCGTCCTTAATTCATGTAAATATAAATGTGTGTGTGTGTGTGTGTGTGTGTGTACGTTTGTGTATGTGTGAGGAATGTCTACACATGTTAAGTATATATCGGTGAAATGTAGCAAAATGTTGCAATAATTTCAAAAAATTGTGATTTTTATAAAAAGGAATATTTATCTTTTTCAAATATATAAAGTACAACACACACACACACACACACACAAATATTATATATATATATATATATATATATATATATATATATATTTAAAAACATTGAATAAAAAAAACATTAAATTTAAAAAAAAATTTAAATTTTCAGATTTATAAATGGTTGTATATATTAATATTTTTAATTTTATTATTTCAATAAGGTTTCTCAAAGTTTCAGCCAAAATGGTTTAAATCATCAGGAGAAAAAAAAAAATGCTTTTTTTAGTAATTAAAACTAAAGGAATGAATGACTTTCTGAAGAAAATACAATATATATTTATATAAATTAAATTTTTTTTTTTTATCATTTTTATTGTCTTTGTGTATGTCAAATGGCCATTTTTATTTTTTTTTAAGATAATAATAGATAGATTCATGTGACTCTAAATTCCCTTGGTCATTTTGACAGTTTTATTGGTTCCTGGGAAGGGATTATTTTTGTTTGTGATATATATATATATATATATATATATATATATATATATATATATATATATATATATATATATAAGCAAATATATGAATATTCTAATTCCGACAGTATAAAAAAATATACTGAAAAAAAACAAAAAAAATCTAATATTAAAAAACAGCATAATTCAAATTAAAAATTTTTTTTTTCAGTATATTTTCAATATTATATTAATATATATATATATATAAGTAGACATTGAGGTCCAACAAAACAGGTGACAGTCTACTATGAAAATGATTAGATGCAATCAGCAGATAATTTTGATGTGTTCAAGCATGAATTTTTGATTTGCCATTTTTGTTCAATTTCACCTCAATTTTATTTTTATTTTACATACACTCTATCCCAAATATATAGCACTCTAACTCAAATTATAAAAATAACTTAAAAATTCTTTTATCTTATCATATATATATATATATATATATATATATATATATATATATATAACAGGATTTGAATTTGGATTATATAGCAATGATTTTATTGGATCTATCTATCTATCTATCTATGTTTTATATATATATATATATATATATATATATATATATATAACAAAAATTAACCACATATAATTTGATAATTAATATGTATATTAGAAAAAACAACTAAAAAGTTGCAAATTAAAAAAATAATTTTTTTTTTATGAATGTATTTATTTATATTTGATATTTCTGATTCAAATTTTGAAAAAGTTCTTTACGTTGATCTGAACTTTATCAAATAACAAATAAATTTTTTATAAAAAATATTATTTTTTAATTTTTCAAGATTTTTTTTGTTTTATATATATATATATATATATATATATATATATATATATATATACAGGGTGTCCATAAAGTTTGTGTGCACTTTAAAAAATTTATAACTTTATTTGTATTTGCGATAGAAATAATCTGTAAAAAAATGTTATAAAGTTTAATGTACCTAGTTTTAAGTATAGCTAAAATAACTAATGTGATTTCAGGCATTACTGTAAATCAGTTGGCAAATGTTTTCCGTGAACTGCAAAATCGTATTACCCTTTTGTATTGCTAATGATGGAGGACATGTGGAAACTTAAATAAAATTTCAATAAAACCTTAAAAAATATAGATTTATTTCTTTTTCTAATCTTTTTTTTACAAATTATTTCTATCGCAAATACAAATAAAGTTATAATTTTTTTAAAGTGCACACGAACTTTATGGACACCCTATATATATATATATATATATATATATATATATATTTATTTATAAAGAAAATAATTTTATGGGTAATCCCAAGGAGGAGGAAATCCTTTTTGCTCAATGAAAAATCCAGAAATATTTTAAAGAAAAACAGACCACTTAAAGTTTCCATTATAATTTTTATAACTCATAGCCCTTTTAAAAAATAGGTGATTTATCATCACTGATATATTTATCAAAAAAGTTTTCATTTCATCTGATGATCTGGCGTCTTTAAAAGGGCTCTTTGAAATATTAAAATTAATTAAGAAGATATAATGTTTTAAAAAGTATAAATTTTTTCTTATATATATATATATATATATATATATATATATATATATGAAAATTTATATTGGAAATGATATATATTTTTATTTGAAGAACAATTTAAGGGAAATCTATGACAAATTGTAAAAAATTTTCAGGATTTAGTGGAATAGTTTGTGGCTCGGATTGAGTAATCAGAGAGCTGAGTTTGAATTCGGTCAATCCATTACATTTGATTACATAATTTTATTTGGGAAATTATTAATCCCAATATCTCCTCCAGCTATGGTTTAAATAGCAGGACATTTAGTTCTATAGTTTTTTTTTTTTTAGTCTAGAGAAGGACAACTTTGAATTCAAAACCTGCAGAGGATGTTTTTTTTGGCATTTAGTGCACCAGGTTTTTTATTTACAACCCGAATCAAAAAGTGTAGTTGATTCTCCATAGGATATCATTTCTATAATCAAATTTATCTATTGGGCCCTGGGCTATCGGTACAATTAGGAGAGAATGAGCTACTTGATCCTCATATGTTGAATACAACAGGAGAGTCCAATATACCTTTCTATATATATATATATATATATATATATATATATATAGGCATATATGGGAAAATAATATCTAAATTTTTATACATCAAGATCAATTTAAGGGAAATCTGTGACAAAATGTAAAAAATTTTCATGTGACACATTTCATCCTTTAAGACTTCATCAGACTTAATTCTAAACTGATGTTTGTGCCAATGTGAGTACATATGCACACAAAGGAGAGAGGATACTGGGAATTTTAATTTGGTTTTCCTTTGTTTTGTTTTATGGTATATCAACACTTCAGTGGGTTATTTAATGCCAACAATATTTTTATTGCTGGTAATATTCTTTTTTTCAAAAATGTATTTCTGGAAATTTGTTTTGTTTTTTTTTTTTTTCAAAAATACATTTCTGGTAATTTTTTTTTTTTTAAAAATGTATTTCTGTTTTTTTTTTTTGTTTTTTTTTTTTTCAAAGATGTATAGCTGGTAATTCTTTTTTCAAAAATGTATTTCTGGTAATTTTTTTTTTTTTCAAAAATGTATTTCTGATAATTTTTGAAAAAAAAAATGTATTGCTAGTAAAATAATTTTTTACAAAAAATTTCTGATATTAAAACCTATTTTTAAATCTTTCATAGTGATTTGACCCCAGTTTGAGGGTTAACTATTTACCTATAGCTGTATTTTATTCTATAAAAATCTATGAATTGCTACCACCCCAGGTATAAGGGTAGACCATGAAAAAAAAAGAAAAAAAAATGAATACAATTGGATAGACAATATGCCTGACATATATGTTTAAATAAAAATGCATTCTAGTACACACACATTTTTTTGTCTACCAAGAAACAAAAAATTTACAGGTATATAGAGTGGAGCCTATGAAATATTTTAAGATGTTATTTGTATATTATGCCTGAGCTATTTAGAAGCACACCCCCCAGGATAAATGGTAGTTTCTCCTATATGAGAGGGAGACAGGTTTCAACCCTGCTGGAAGGTGCATTTTTTGGCAAACATAGATAAATGTGCCCACAAAAAAAGCAGTGTCAAAAGGACAGCTTTTCCCTTGACATTTTTTATTATTTTAACTACCTCCCATCCTTGGCAATGTCTGTTGCTTTAAAAAGCAATAATTAGAATTGGAATAAAACCTAGACATAAGATGAAAGTAAATTTATACCTTTTTTGTTCTTGAGAATTAACAGCAAAAATAATAATGTGTGTGTGTGTATGTGTGTGTGTGTGAGTGAGTGAGAGAGAGAGAGAGAGGTATCATGTTCTTAAATAGCTTCATCAGATCAAAACTCTCATTTGAATATCATGCATGGCATCCAACCAAAGCAATCCTTATACCATGCCTGGACACTCTGCAACTTCAGTCCATGACTGGGGGTGGTCATGTGGAGACCTAAATTACTACTAAATAACAATGACTGAGAACAAAAATAATGAGTTAATTTTTTTAAGGATTGCCTTGCATCCAACTCATTTAAAAATGTTGAAACTATTATTAACGCCTTCAAATAATACTAATAGTAATTGCCGAATAGTAATTCATATAATGATCAGTATAGAGAATAATGGTAATTCACATTTATATTTTTCCTTTACAATCACATGATCTACTTACTTAATAATGGAATCGTTCGTGTTTGCTCACTGGCGATCTGTGTTCAAACTACAGTGTTGGCAACGACACTTTATTCCTATACAACAGAAATATTATATATAGTATTAACTTGTATGAGATTTTCTCATATACCAACTAAAAATGGCAACAAGCAAGTTGTGTGAAATCAAATTTCTTTGCTTTTTTGGTTGTTTTTTTTTTTTTATCAGCAGCATATCAACACCTCTATGGGTTATTGAATGCTGAAATTTAAATATTTTGTGCACAGTTTTATTTATTTACTTTTTGAGATAATAATGGTTTTAGTGATATAAATCTTACTAATTAACCCATAGCTGGGAGAGAAGAGGTAGAGACATCTTTCCTAATGTAATGTATGTGAATATAATAACCCAACAGGAATTTGAACTTGGCTCTCTGATTAAAAATTCCAAGCAATTATGCATTACACCACCTGCGCATCCAAGCTTACAGCACCTGGTATTCCTAAGGGGTCACCCATCTAGTAATGACCAGGCCTGACATGGATTAATTTCGGTGACCATATGGGAACTGGTCTTTAAACATGATGTGACTGTAAGCATTTGTTTATTTTTTTTTGTTTTTTTTCCCCCTATCCTGGAATTAATTACAATTTTAACATTAAAACTTGGAGATAAGTAATGCCAATGTGTTTTATTGTCACAACTTATTTTATATGAGAAATATTGCAGGATATAAATTGTTAAACCATTAATACCCTCTGTAAAATCTGGTTTGGTTTATTTTGTTTTGCGACATATCAATACCTCAATGGGTTATTTATTGCCGACAAAATTTTTATTGCTGGTAATATTTTTTTTTCAAAAAATGTATAGCTGGTAATATTTTTTTTTCAGAAATTTATTGCTTCTAATAATGTATTGCTAGCAATAATTTTTCTTCAAAAATTTATTGATGGTAATAATTTTTACAAAGTGTTTCTGGTATTAAAACCTATTTTTACACTTTCATAGTGTTTTGACCCCAGTTTAGTGGTTTAACTATTTGCCCAAAGCTGGGACCCTAACAGATGCTACCACTTCGGGTCAGTGTGGATCTGTGAATACAACTAATTAAGAGATTGTTCTCAAGACCTCCTGATCAGAGGCCTTGCTGTTGGATATATTTTATTGTCTTATCGAAGACGCGTATTTAGTTTGTGGTCATACCCAGGACGGTGTAAAATCTGGTATTAATTATTAAAAATAAACACTTGGTATGAATTATATATTTAATACTATAATGAATTATAGGTTTATGGAAGTTAAAAGTTGCGTGTTGGTGTGTATTTCAAGTGGGGGCATGTTTAAATATAAACGATTATTCATACAAGCAATTAAAGACCGTGTAAAGAAAAACTTGATTTTCAACTACAGACTATTTTTATAGAACCTGACGAGAAACAAAGTTCTTAATGTCTCTTGGACATGTCCAGTTCGTTTTTCTGGTCCACAATTACAGTAAGTACTAGCTTAAAAGGCATTTAAACTAACTCCAACAGAGGGCTCTTGATTGGGCCTTTATCACAATAGATAGCGAGGAGTAGATGCCATAGGCAACAATAAACTCCAGAAGAACTCAAAATTGATTACTGTATTTAAGTATTGCATTGATATTTGAGCTTTCCTTTTAAAAGTTCAACGAGAATTCTTCTGCCAAAACTTAATTTAAAGATAATTTGATGTATGTAAACCCTTACTTTCCATACAAACTGTCATGGGTCCTCACCTATAACTACAGAATGAACTCTTCCTAAGACTATGTATACTACGCCTCTCAAGAGAGAGGGACGATTCAAGCCAAGCTTCTCAGCTTGACAGTCAAACTCTCTGCCTCTGAGCAGGGAGGAACCCAGATGAGGCTCCGCTGAAGGGCAAAGTCTTGTTCGGGGATGTTGACCAATCTGGTCCCATTTATACGGGTTCTAAGGGCATTTTTTGGCAGAGCCTACGGGCTCGGGAAACTCACATTAAACTTAGCCTTGTGCCACATGCAACCTCGTGGGTGGGGTGGGGGGTCGGCTAGATACCGAATCGAGTCGAGCCGATAGTAGTTCACTCCAAACCAGACTGACAGTCATACTAACACCTTCCACATCTTGTATTATTATTTCATGTAATATACCTTCGTTATTTCTACTCTTGTGTTCGTGTTGTTCTTCCTTGGTCCTAACCTGGACCATAACACAAACAATTATTTTTATTTCATGGGTGACTTTCGCTGAATTTAGCAATTAATTTCGATTATTCCCAAATTTATTTCCATGTTATAAAAATTGTTATCATACAAAAAAAATTTGTCACAAAAAATCATGTAAAAATATTACCGAAAACAATCGCAGTAATGAAAACTTGGGAACCCAAACTTTCTGACTTGGGGGTCTGGATCCAACCAGGAATGTTTATAATTTGTTCATGGAGTTGACCTGATTCCAAAATGTTGGGTTACAGCTTCTAGGAGTGAAGTTGAAAAAGTGTGACACACTGACATTCACATTTATTATATAGAAGGATAAGCATTGTTATAATGGTTGAGATCAAGTCAGGCTTGTATTGAGATTGAACAATCAAAGAAAGGTTGCATTTATTTCATTGGTAGTTATAATGGTAACACTTAGGTCAGCCTTGCATTGAGTTGGAAGACCAAAGCAAAACTTGTCTTAATCTATCGGTGGTTTTGGTAAACCATGTGCAAACGCTATGAGTTGGAAAGTGAAAGAGAGTTTCTGTTTCTGATTCAGAAGTTCGAGCACATCATGATAAGCATGGTTATAATGATTGAACTCATCAGCGTTTTGCAGAGTTGGAATGACCAAAGAAAAGGTTGATTTACTTCATACGTGGAGTATCGTATGGCTACATCATGGAGCAAGAGGGAGAAAGTTGGAAAGGAAGGAAATATTTGTCTTTTTATAGATACGTAACAGCGTCACCTAACGGGCGTTTGCAGAAGCCACGCGGAGTAATAAGATTTCCGGTTACTTTTTCACTAGCATCATGGAAAAATGTATTTCTTTATTATCATTATTATTATTATTTGTGTACGTATTATTTCTGTATCCTGTAGAGCCGGGTCCAAACTGTGGTACTTAAGTCCTACACGAGAATTGTCATTTAATTGATAGCTCTTTTCCTTGTAGAAAAGAATGTAGAAATCAAGAAATAGAAATAATGTTCCTAGTAGGGTGATCTGGGCAACTTGTATGTTGATATTACCTGGGACACTGTGAATAAAATTGCCCATTCCTTTTCTCACGAGGCACAGTGCTCCGATTACTATTGGTACAGTCTCAGTCTTCATTCCCCACATCCTGTTAAACTCGATCTCCGCGTCATTTATCGATAATTTTCATGGAGGTGTTTCTCTCAGATGGTACTGCTGTCAATAAGCGTACACTTCTGAAATTTGTTGTCTTTTATAAAATCATGTCTGTTGGCTTTTATTTCCCTGTTAGTTTGATTTGGCATGTCCTGGATTATTATTATTATTATTTTAATCGGAGCTCTGGGCTTCGTGATAAAAGGAATGGACAATTTTACTAAGAGTTCCCTAGGTAACATCAACATACAAGTTGCCCAGAAGATCGCCCTGCTAGGAACATTCTATATACTAAGAAAGGTGCTATCTATTAAATAACAATTTTCCTATAGGGTCTAAGGACAATAGTTTGGACGCCGTTCTACAGTATACAAAGCAGGAAACATAACATACACAAATAAAAATAATAATAATAATAATAATAATAATAATAATAATAATAATTTTCAAGGACCGAACAGGTATTCTATTTCACTGATCCAAGCCAGTGACACTGCTTCTCGGCCCATTGTGCACAGACACTTTGATTCTTGAAGAAGTCCAGATATCAATACTTACGTCATTTTTAAATAAGTTCCATTCTAGTTAGTTTGTTTCTTTGTTCATTTGTTTGTTTTGTTTCTTTCTTTCTTTCTTTCTTTCCCTGACTGTCTATTCCTTATAGCTTTAACGTCTAATGTAGGCAATGAAGACTGAGATTGTACCAATAGTAATCGGAGTACTGGGCCTCGTGAGAAAAGGAATGGACAATTTTACTAACAGTACCCCAGGTAACATCAACAAATAAGTTACCCAGAAAATCGCTCTACTAGGAACATCCCATATACTAAGAAAAGTGCTATCAGTTAAATGACAATTCTCCTGAAAGGCCTAAGGACCATAGTTTGGACCCGGCTATACAGGATACACAGAAGGAAACATAACATGCACAAATAATAATAATAATAATAATAATAATAATAATGATAATAATAATAATAATAATATTTTATTTATTAGTTTTATTTAATTTTCCCAATAGTTTTTTTTTTTTTTTAAATACAATATTAATTATAGTTTCTTACTAATAATCCATGAATGACCACTGTCCCCAAAATGGAATGGTGATCATTAACAAATAAAATTTTGATTGACTCCTTAGATCAGTGATCTTTACCCAGTATACAGCGGCACAGAGGGGGGGTACTGTGAGATGATCGGAGGTGTGCCACAAACATTTTTAAATTTGATTAATTAAATTACTTTCGAAAGAAGTTCAAAATACAATAAATGTATATAGCGAAATTAAAACCCCTTTAAGTTGATCAGTATAAATTTTAAATTAAATTATATCTAGTCCGGGTTATGACGATAATCTACATCCGGCAGCAATCCTTCTGCTCAAAAAATTGGAAGTTTTGAGGAGCGTGGAACCATCTCTTAATTGCTGTTGTTTCAAGGTCCACCCTGACTCAGGTGATAGCACCTGTTAGGCTCCCAAAAATGGGCAAATAGTGTACCCCCAAAGAAAAACAAAACACTATGAAAGTATAAAAATATATTTGTATAATAAAATACCAGCAATATATAAAAAAATTGCTAACAATGCATATTTTTAGTAAAATTGCCTACAATACAATTTAAAGCAAAATGAACACTAATACATTTTATAGCAACATGATCAGCAGTACATTTGATCTGTAACTGAAGGCATGAAATTGTGTTCAAAATATTTAAATTAATTTTTGGCATGAAATGACCCATAAGGAGTTGATATGCCGTTAAACAAACAACGAGTTATACTAAATAAACGTACACATAATATATAAAGTGGGTTGCGTGTGCGAAATGAGGTCCCGCAAAACGCCCATAGATGGCGCCACTTGACAAGGACGTGCTGAGCAACACCGATATGTGTCAAAATCATCCATAATTGATTTCGGGAATGACTCAGCAATCCCTCATTATGCACCTATTGTAATTGTGTCCGAAATAGTGAGTGCGTTTAATTTATACAGAACGTATTTTATTTTACTACATAACGTTCAATTAAAAGTCTTTTTTAAGAATTTTTATTTTTATTTTTTTATTACAAATTATAATAAACTAGCAGCATGACCCGGCGTTGCCCGTGCTTGATTCAAAAATCGTACGACTCATACAGCAATCGCTATCACTTGACTTAAAGTATTTTTGCCCTTGCTTGCCTTTAAAGGAGTGCCCTTTGCCGTGCTGATGTTGCTACATGCCTTACTCCTTGCCTATCTCACACTGCGAATTTTTTCTAAGCTCTATACTAAACATTAAATCTCTTACGAAAAAAGAACTAAACAAAATGAACACAAAACGATCAGCTTTAAAAAAGGACTTGTAACTGGAAAAACCGAATGAAAAAAGAATGTTAACAACACATACTTTTTCACACCCAACCCAGTTCTGCGGAATCAGAATCAACGTTGAGTTTAAGCAAGCGAATGACCCAATTGGAGTAAAGTGCCATGCAGATTTAATTTTTTTTCTACTTTGACGAATGCAGCTATCGATTTTTTTGCATGCTAGCATGCTAGTTAACATTCGTGTCAGTCAGCTGTTGGCTCTCACGCTGGCCAATAGAATCTTCCTGCTTATTCGTGACAATCAGCTATAGTCTCTCACTCTGGCCAGTACAAAATGGCCGCAAACTACATGAAAACTGCCATAGAAGCATGAAAAAATTGATTATTTCTACTATCGATGGGAGTTGGGAAATGCAACGTCGGTCTTGGCCTTTCCACTAACTTGGAGCATGTGCATGTAAATTTTGATGCAAATCCGTCGATAACTGCGGCCGTGCATTCGTTAAACACACACACACACACACACACACACACACAGACATCCTGCCTTTTATAGATAGAGATAATAAATTGCCTTGTGTTAATAAATAAACCATAAAGGTGTATCATTGTTTTTGCTCTTTTTTTGATCACCATAATTTAAGTGCGTCGTAGAATTTTAACTATATGTTCAAGTTTGCCATGAGATAAATAAGGGCTGAAAAACCATTGCCTAAGATGAATAATCTTTTTTTAATCATTTCACCCAAGCAAGGCAACAAAGCCACTAAGACGAAGAAGGGATTACTGAGTGTGATAGAATATAAGAAAAATTAAAACTCTATCAAGGAGCGAGAGCAATAAAAACAGGTGTTAAGGAGGCAAAAGATAACGATCGACATTGCATCTAAACTTTTTTAAAATCAAACTTGACTGGAAAGCAAGGAATTCAGGAGAGAATTCCACAAGCAAGAAGTGCGAGAGAAGAAACTGCAAGTAAAGAACTTATAGTTACAGCAAGTCATTTCAACTGAGAAATGACGAGACCTTACCGACAATCTAGTACTGCACTTCAGTCAAGTTACGAATGAAGAAAGCAATATTTATTTTGTTTTAATAAAAAAAATGTGGTAGAAGGCCAAAACAAAGGGGATAGATGAAGGTTGGTCTGTTTTATCTTAAATTTAGCTAGTCACTATTACTGACCCAAACATACCATAGTACTCCTTATTCCAAACTAACGCATTTTTACTTACCATTTTTATTACAGCCACCATAATCCATCAAAGTTTCTATGTAGTCTTAAATCGTTCCCATACGTACAATTTGTCTGTTTGGGGTCAGGATTAAAAATAACAATTTTCAAAAATGAAACCCAAGCGAAAGAGGTACGTAATATTTTTTTTGAGTATCAGAAAAATGTGGCACAAGGCCAAAAGAGGAGTTGAGGAAGGCGGTCTTTAAACTCACTTACCTTAAACTTACCTAGCCACGATTACTGGCCCAAACATACTACAGTATTCCTTATCCCAAAACAACAAATTCTTACTTACCATTCTTACTACAGTCACCATAATGCCTCATAGTCTCTAACTCGTTCTCATATGTACAATTTGTCTGGGATGACAAGAATAAACTTTTTTGTATGTGATCTGCCTTTTGCGTTGTAAAAGGAGGAGTTTTATTGCTGCTATCATGTAGCAAAAAGTTAACCACTTGTGTGCTGAATAAAAATAACAACTATTAAAAACGAAACCCCAATGAAAGAGGAAAATAATATTTATTTTGAGTAACACAAAAATGTGGCACAAGTCCAAAAGAGGGGATATTGGAAGGCTGTTCTTCAAACTGTCTTATCTTAAACTTACCTAACCACGATTACTAACCAAAACATACCAGTATTCCTTATTCCAAAACAACACATTCTTACTTACCTTTCTTACTACAGCCACCATAATACCTCATAGTCTCTATGAAGTACTAACTAGTTTCAATATGCACCAAAGATTAAAGCTTGTCATAACTGAATGTATTTATAGAAAAGGCACAGGGACATTACGTTACGGCGGAGGAAACGTGATTCTTTTGAAAATAAAGCAATTCTGCTGAAGTCCGAACTGAGAAGTCGTGTTTATTATCAAAAACATTTTGAGTAATGTTAAAATACAAATGAATAAATTATTTACCTGCCATAAGTTTGTTTCATCTTCTTACAAGCCCAGAATGTGCCATCTGTAAGCTTTTGGCATTTTAGAACCTCAGAAAATGTCCCTTCTCCTTTCTTACCCAGAATTCGATACTCTGCAAAAAAAAAAAAAAAAAAAAAAAAAGTCAATTACAGGAATTATACAAACATTCAATCTGCAGAATTAATGTTTAGAAAGCTCCTATAAGCTTTCTAGTAGAAATTAAATGCTTTATAGAAATCATAGCACGTGGAACTAGAACAGTCTACCCCAGTGAGCGAAATAAAGGGTTCAGTTCGAAATTCCAACCACCTGCAGAAGGCCGGAGCGTACAACGGCCGAAACGTTGTGATAAATATGGCGACAAAGATGAGGACAATAGTCCGAATAATGTAAATAATGTACATAATACCTCATCTCAGTAATATAGACAGACTCTGATATCCGTGTATTCTTCATTTAAAATAAATAATTATTAAACTCAAATATTTGTTCATGTGCTTCCGTCCCCCCACCCCGGTGCAAAAAAAAAAAAAATTAAATTAAATGTTTTTTTTTTAAAAAAATATTTTTAAAAATACAAAAAAATAAACCGCAAATATCAGTGATCAATTTTAAGCTTGACATTTCTAAATATCAATATCCCCTAAAAAAAAAAAAAAAAAAAAATCAGGGGTCGATTTTAAAATGTATCGGCACGATGAACGGGAATCTCAACTTTTAAATGAGTGAACCATGTGGGTGTGTGAAATTAAGAAGCTGACTCGCCACGCGACAAAGTCTCCCACTTACCGTATCCTGGAGAAAAAAAAGGAGAAAGCGGATTTATGTCCCTTTCCTTTGTAGTTCAGAATACAACAACACCTAGCGGGCATCCAAGCGGATAAGGTAGGGTTAATCCTAAACCTTCAGTTGGAAATCTAGCGAACGGTCAATCTTAGTCCCAAGAAATCGCTTTAACTGTCAACCCATCCTTAAAGACTCTAGTTTTATTTATAGATTCTGTAACGTTTTTATCAGAAATCTGCTATTATTGTCTTTATTCTCAGAGGTAAATATTCGTTAATGTTTTATGTATTAATATTCAAGCAGCCAGACAAAATAGACCAAGCTTTTTGGCTGATAACCAAATATTGATTATCTACAAGTATGTTTTTCAAATTTACATTCTTCTGGTAAATACTTGCGCACGCGCGTGTGTGCAGTATTTATTCTTGGAAAGAATGAATGAAATGTTGGTATTAGTCGCCTTCCAATCGACGTAATCTAGCTTCTCTGTGCATTTTCTGTAAATATTTTCACGATAATTATTCTTGTTGAGTTTTAGTCTTTGGTACTCCGACTTCACGAATTTAAGCGTAGGGAGCAACGACAAAGTTTTAGGGAAAATGGAAACAAAAAAGGACACTTATACATCGTGCCATGAATAAAATGTCGTCTAAATGATGCAAAAATGAAAATAACACTGACGTTTCATTTTAGTAGATAGATTTACCAAAATTACACAAAAAATATCTTGAAATACTAAAGAGTACATTTATTCAATAAAATCGCCATTGGCTTCAACCAAGGCCACAAGACGACTTAGGAATCACCTGCAACTCTTCTGTACGGTCTCCTTGTTTAAGTTGGTGAATTCCGCCATAATCCTTGCCTTCAGTTCATCTTTGGTGTTACAAGGAGTTTTGTTGCTCTCTTGCTCAACTGCACCCCACACATGATATCAAGGGGGTTGCAGTCTGGGGTTTTAGGTGGCCAGATGTAAGGGTCACAGAAATTGTCTGACAGCCACGATTGGATTCTTCTTCTTGTGTGGTATTGTTGGGGCGCACTCACCTTCTCATCAGAATGGACTGATCTCTCTACTATTAATAGAACAGTTCTATAGAGTTCTGGGAAGATCAGGTGACCATCACACTACCGTCTCTCTACCAGAAGATACAGTTGGACTTTATACTCTTTCTGATTGTTACTGACTAACCTGCGTTCGTTTGACTACTAATCTCTTCGGATATACCAGTATTTTTCCCTACGTATGTGTTTGTCCTTATTTCAATAGACGCACGCGGAAACACTCAACATCTCAACAGGTATGCAGCAGAGTCTTACTGCTAGTCAGTGTTTTTCAACAGCCACCCTTTTGACCCAGAGCAGCACTACCCTCTCAAGACACTTGATGTAGGCCTCCATGTTGAATCTGAGGCTCTGTGGGAAGATGAATGGAGGCATAACGTCGCCATCGACAGTGATCACTCCAAACACCTTCGTAATCACCATTAGACTCATCCAACTCTTTCCGAATCCTCTGCACAGATTGATACCCAAACACTCCGAAATATTCGTATTGGAGATTCCGGCGTGAATGCCAAGCAGTACAGCATTTCTGGCGGAGTGAATTGTCTTGTGATGCTTTTTTTTTCCTCACAGACGGTGCCTGACTGAACCTACTATAATGTGTAGTCGACAAAATCAAAAAGAAAGAACGCGCATGCGCGAAATTAAAAATATAAAATTGCGACAATTTACCCATCGCACCCTGTATATATATAGCCATGAAGTGGGATTTGAATTTTCTAGAGCACATAATGAGGAAAAAGGGCTTAGGACATCATATAGGACCAGGGGAAAGCAACGTATAATCAACCGACGGAGCATGAGGCAAGCCGAGTGAAGAATGTGTTCCACCTCATTTTGTGTATTTGGCGATAGGAAAAGCTGGGTTCATATCTTCATTTTCACCTTCAGATCAAATGAAAAGTTTTCAATAGATTCAAATGGGGTTATAAACATATAACACGATCAAGCCTTCCACAGACTGGCCAATGATCACCCGACATTGTATTTCTTGTCGGTTTTCAACGAAAGCTGGGAAAGGGTGCGATGCGTGCTCACAAAGTAACACAATAAAAGGAACGTTACGACGAGGAATAAGAACGCGAACGCTTTTTTGTCCACATTCCTACTCGTCCAGGGGCGTAGGTAGATACGGTGGGTAGATGATACTTGGAACAAGAACGGATACGACGTATAGAAGAAGCAGCTAGGACTCAACGTTTTACAGTTGAAATTGTTAGATGTAACCATAAGTTCGGTGGTAATAGTTTCTTCTGTTCTTGTCGAACTCTCTTCTTGGATTCCAGAGATTCTTCTTTTATGTGCCGTGTCCATTCGGGACGTTGGCGATCATGGATCTCCACAATTTCCTGTCCTTTGTAGCTTTTAATAATTGTTGCCTTTTCGTTATCTATCCTAAACCTTTTTCCATCATTGATTTAAACAAGTTCGCTAGATAAGTTATGCGTTGCTTTCCCTTGACCCTCTTGAATTTAACAATAGAAAAAGCTGTAACGTTTATTAGACTACTTATTCTTCTATGTGCCGTATCCCTTCAAGACGTTGTCGATCATGACACTCCACAATTTCCTGTCCTTTGTAGCTCTTAATAAATTTTGTCTTTTTTGCTATCTTTCCTAAATCCTGTTCCGCCACCCATCTACTCGAATAAACTTAGGGGTTAAAAGAGCAGGGAAGTCGATTCAAAAGCGTGCATCTACGAAATATAGCGTTTAAAGTAATAATAATAATAATATATATATATATATATATATATATATATATATATAAGTTATGAAGAACTTGGTAATCCGTATGATTTTCATTTTTGGAAGTGCTATCTGATGATCCGGCGTCCTTTAAAAGGACTCTGGTGAAATAAATTATTATAATGGTACCTGATCTGTTTTTCTTAGCATGCTAATATATATTACAAATAATATATGTATATATATATATATATATATATATATATATATATATATATATATATATATATATATATATATATATATATATATAAAAAAAACACACTCTGGGGCCTTTATAAAAAATAAAAACACCACATAGTAGGCTATAAATAAACTCCAAACCCAGACCGCTTCCCCCGGGATAAGATACCTTACGCCCCCACCAATTGCTGACACAAACCCACTCTCATTAACAAAGTGCCTACCAGAGGAGAACTGACTTTGAAAATAAATTTAGAACAATGTTCCGTGACAAGTACTAAGAGGATGACGATAGCCGTGTGAAGAACGGTTTGAAATAGACTATACCTATGTTGAGGTAATTTTTGTTTTTTTTTGCTGTAAAAAAAAAACACATATGCTCTGTTAAATATAAAAATATCGAGTTCTCTGTGGATCAGTTTTAATAATTAATATTACAAGGATCCTCGGATTATATACCAACGGATCTATTACCTGTACTATATTTCTTTTCCTATGGTAATATAAGTCCCACAGTACTTTTTTTTATATATATATATATATATATATATATATATATATATATATATATATATATATATATATTAGGGTACATATATTATTTTTAATATATATCTTTCTCTCTCTTACCACTTCGAACACTATTACGTTTACACATCTTTGCTAAATTTGATGATTATTTATTTGTTTGCCTGTGTATAGACGCCAACACACAAAGTATATATTTGCTTACATCTGGTCATTTACCTAACCCTATATCTATGTATTTATCTATCTTATATATATATATATATATATATATATATATATATATATATATATATATATATATATATATATATATATATATATGAAAAAATGTATATAAATATAAATAAATATAAGTATGTATAATCAATTTATATATTATATGCCCGGAACTTATTAGAAATATATATATATATATATATACATATATATATATTATAAATTAACTGGTTTAAAATATGTTTTTTCGCTACACAGTAATAACCATGTTTCAAAAATGGAAATTAAAAACTTTAAATTTTATTTTGTAATTAAATTAAAAACATTAGTTCCATTTCATCTTCAAGCGAATATTGGAGAAACTTATTTTTTTAAATTTACTGATTTTTAAACGCAGACAAAAATTCATAATTCACTATTTCCAAGGATACAGAGAAATCCAATCATTCAGACAAGGGGTGGTAGCGTGTTCATTTTTATTAACTTTTGTTGTATCAGTTATTAGTTACGTTCGAAAAAGGGGTTATGTTTAGGGAGGGAATTCTGACATCCGTTAAATGCATGTTGTCTGGGTTTCTTTTGTTAACGGCAAAAATTCTTTCGGCATTTTTTCCTAATTGTATATTAAAATTTTTTAGGGGGGATGTTTAGGTTAGAATACGTTTTATTTAACTACAATTTTAAAATATTTTCACTCTTAATTATTAATAGACTATATTTCTTTTTAAAACAAGTAAATGTAATAGCATTACTTACATTATATAAAATTATTTTTTCATATCAAATATAAGTATGTATATTACCAGGTCACATTTTTTGAATTTTGTTTTTAAATATTATTTAAGGAAAATTTTTGACAATGACGGCAAAAAAATATCAATAAGAACACCGGATTATATCTTACTGTTTTCCTTATATATATATATATATATATATATATATATATATAAACTTCAATCTCCCTTGAATCTCTCACACGTACATTCATATCTGCTCATGGAGTATCAAATGTAAACAACGAGCAGATATGAATGTACATGAGAGATTCATGGAAGATTGAAGTTTAAATAGAGTAAATTCGACCTTGCTAACCGAACGCTCCTTCGTGGCCAAATCGGTAAAGGCACGTCAAGCTATATATATATATATATATATATATATATATAAAACCTCAAAATATTTTTATTTTAATCTTCTGAATTCACGGATTAATTTCTTAATGTTGCTATTTAATTCATTTAGGATGACACCGTACTTTTTTTTTTTTTTTTTTTTCATTTCATTTATTTTTCCAAGTACTTTCAATATCATCTAAGATCATCTTCAGGGGAGAATTGCGAAGATAAAAATTAATGTCAGTGATAGTTGTGGATTTTTTGTAAATGCGCAATAAATGTTCAGACGTGTTTATAATTATAAACACGTATGAACGCGCTACGCTCATTAATTTCAAGATCGGATGAAATGGAAATTGCTTGGGAAAATAAAAGAAATGAAAAAAAAAAAAATTGCGTTTTCCTTAATGAATTTGAAAACAAATTGATCCGTGAATTTGAGAGAATTAAAAAAATACATATGTCCAAATTATTAAATAAAACATGTTCGAATTAGTATATGATGCCTATATATATATATATATATATGTGTGTGTGTGTGTGTGTGTGTGTGTGTGTGTGTGTGTGTGTGTGTGTGTGTGTGTGTGAAAAATTGAAGAGGATAATGATTCAATCGAAGAATTGGGAGGCGATTTCCAATGGTCAGTGATGGTCGTTAATTTGAAGACAAACACTATGTACATATACACACACACACGCATATATATATATATATATATATATATATATATATATATATATATATATATATATATATATATAAATGTAAAAGAACGAAGAATAAATTTCAAACGTTCAAAACATTAATTTAAAAAGAGCTCAATACAAGAGCAGGACAATAAATATTTATTTTAAACTGTTACATTAGAAAATAATTAAAGATATCTTACTGGAATTCTCCGAGGTTTTTTGTACTTTGAGCAATAAGATTGTATAATTACTTTCCAAGCTTAACAGAGGAATCGAGATAAAATCATAAACGAAAATGACATGTTCATCATTAATTAATCATAGCTAAGGATCGGAAGCTCATGAAGTATTAAAATATAGTTAATATATATATATATATATATATATATATATATATATATATATATATATAAAAGTGAACATAGAAGTCAACACTTAGAGGCGACAGTCTGTTTCATGCTATATGCAATCATCAGGCCTGAAAGCATAGCATGAAACAAACTGTCGTCTCTAAGTGTTCTATGTTCACTTTTATATTTACATACGATTTATCTCTGATATTGAGCACTTTATCCCATAAATATAGCACATCTTATGACTATATTTCTTCATATATATACATATACACACACACACACACACACACACACATATGCAAATATATATATATATATATATATTATTCCAGTATCATTTTCCAATTTATTCAAGATGATCTTCGCTCTCTCTAACCTTCTAATATTCTGTCCGGGAGTAACAAGGTGTCTCATACGTTTCATGTACGATTTCATTGTAAAGTCTTTTTTCACTGCTCTTTGGACTGTCATAATTGAAACTCCTCTCTCACGTGCCAAACGTCTTATGAATTGAGTAGGATTTTTTCTAATTGATCTTGTTAGCTCTTGCTGTTGTGAACTCCTGATCCAATTTTCCTTTCTACTGTTCCCCCTTTTTTAAACTTACTCACCGTTCTCTTGAAGGTTCTTCAATGGACTTTGAAGATGGAAGCCAGAATATGAATGCTGGTATCATTATTGAAGGCCTGAATATTTTTTCCTCTCACCATTGCTCAGTTGGGAAGACATAATGGGACTGACACAAAAAAAATTTTATTTAAAAAAGTTATTTAACTTAAAGGGTTTTTCAATGATTCTTATGACAAATCGTGACAAGATGGCTAAACGTCTTATCTGAAAACTTGGGAAAAAGAAACTCAATTAGTATTTGAAAACAGAACTCTTGCTCATAGAAAAGTATTTTTTTTTTAATTTGTCCTTGTTAGAAAAACGCAAAATTAAAGAATGACAGTTATTTGCCATGGCTGGAATTGGAATGAGTACTCTTGGTGAACTAGAATCTCTTCATTTGCTGCGAGCCAATATTACACAGTTTTTCAATGTTCAATGTAAATATGCAAAACAGATTTCTAAAAGACACCAGAGAATGACGATTAGAATTTTTTTTCGGAAACCTTGACGACATCATTTGATTGGTTGCTGGAAAGGAAAAAGTCCCGAAGCGAAACAGAAAGAAAATAAAATAAAACCCAGTCTAAGAAAGGTAGATAAATATTTACTTATTCTTTTTCTTCAATGACCTCTAATTGAACTCTTTGTCAGACAAATCACCCCAGAGATAAGCAAATATTTCGTGGGACAAAATCAATTTGTTTTATATCTGAATCATGATCAGGTTATTAAGTAGAACTGCACTACTATTAAGTAGAGATATGTGCTTTTTCAGGAAGAGAGAGGCTAAAATCGAAGTCAGATTGTTGGCACCAAATATTTCTTATAGTCTAGTTGTTAGAGATTTAAAACAAATGAGAAAATATTCAGTTTGAGGGGGAAGATTACCGTTTGCAAACACTTACCTAAATGCACGCACCTGTATTCATTTTAAAAAGAGAACACCATCTATACCATTCCTAAAAAGCAACGTACGACATTTGAACATAAAAAAATCAATGTTCTGCATTTCACAGATTTTATTTAATCACTTTCAAAATAGCTCCCCCCCTTGCGAGTTCACGCACTTCTTTCAGCGGTTCTGCCACTGCTGGTAACGCCCCTGGAACGCCTTCTCTTGAATACTATGGAGCTGCAACATCGCATTTCTCATGATTTCCTCTCGCGACTCGACTCAAATCGCTTCCCTTTCAGCGTGGTATTCAGATTGGGGAAGAGCCAGATGTCACACGGTGCCAAGTCGGGAGAGTAGGGAGCCTGTCGAACAATTATTGTTGTTCTTGACCAGGACAGTTTGGGTTATGTGGGCGGAATAAGTGGACTCATTGTCGTGGTGAAGTTGCTAATTCTTCGCTGCCCACATGTTCGGTCGCTTACGACGCACAGCAGCATGAAGGCGACGTATAAACTCCAGGTTGTATTGCTTATTGATTGTTTGGCCATGCGGTGCGTATTCACGATGCACAATACCACGGGATTTAAAGAAACAGGTCAACATTATCGTCATATTATTGCGAACTTTGAGGTCTTGGATTCTTCCATTGGGAGGCCTGTAACTTGGTTTCCGGGTCGTAACCATAAACCAGTGTCTCATCACAGGTGATAATGCTCTTCATGAAGTCTGTGTCGTGGATTGCACAGTCTAGTCATGCTTTTGGGGGCCTTGGTAATGCCAGATGCTTCCATTGGGAAGAGTGGAAATCAAATTTAAATGCATTTGAATGAAATATAATGGATTTATTTATTTGTTAACGCAGCATTTTTATTACGTCATACATTATTAAAATGGATATTCATATTTAAAATATATGCCCAGTTTTTATTTTAAAACAGTGTATTACATCTATCAGTTTTCACACTCAAGAAATCTTTAAGATAATAAGCTCTTTGGCAGGATTAAACCTGCATCCCCCTTTGTAGGAGAAATCACTGATCTGGTGTGCTTTATCATGAAGAATATCCTAGTTCAGGAAGGCTCTCTTTCAAACACACACACATACACACACACACACACACACACACACAAACACAAAACACACACACACACACACACACACACACATATATATATATATATATATATATATATATATATATATATATATATATATATATAATTTTGTATGTGTGTGTGTGTGTGAGCGCAAGGTGTTTAAAAAGTATCCAATCTTTGGGTATAAAAATTCAATTTCATACTTTTCATAAATTTTATTGAATCATCTTTGAAATACTCCCCTTTGGGAGTTCACACACTTGTCTAAGTGGTTCTGTTACTGTTGGTAACACCTATGAAATGCCTTCTCTTGAATGCTGTGGAGCTCTGCCATTGTTTTTTCTCAAAATTTCCTCTTGCAACTCAAATTGCTTCCTTTTCAGCATTGTTTTCAGATTGGAGAAGAGCCAGAAGTCATACAATACTAAATCAGGAGAGTAGGGAGCCATCAAACAAATTGTGTGTTTCTTGATCAGGAAAGCTGGGATTGTGTGGGACAGAATGAATGGGCACATTATTGTGGCAAAGTTGCCAATTCTTCACTGCCCGGAAAGAGTCGTAACCATAAAACTGTGTCTCATCACAGGTGATATTGCCCTTCATGAAGACTATGTCGTGGATTGCACAGTCCAGCATGTCCCGAGCCATCTCCAAGTGGAGTTACCTCCGCTGCACCACCAGCACATTTCACCGACACTCTCTACAAACACAAATCCTCCGTTAAAATGAAATTCTCTGATCCCGTGTTTATTCCCAAGGTTTCCATGACTATTCACCGAACGTTTTCATCCGGCTTCTCGTTTCGGCATGTGGTTAGCCTGGCTGGGCCTGGCTCACTCTCTAATGAGATGTGGCCACATGTTTGAAGCGGTTGATCCGAAGTCCCACTGAATCTTCTGGGTCGTTTGAGCATGATTATCACCATGCTTTTGGCAAAACTTGATGTAATATCTCTGCTCAAAGAGTTCGATCATCTCGCCTGAAAACAAAAATCAGACGAGCGCGCACTACACATCTGTACTCAAGGCGTAACAGCCTGGAACTGACGCAGCCTACTAGTGCGAAATTTTTCACGCATGTGTAGAAAGGGGGGCGTCACCTTCTAAGGTCGAGGATTTTGCCCACGCCGCATGAGTTTTGTGAGGAAATAATAAAATCGGATACTTTTTGAATGAACCTCGTATATACTTTCCAAATTGGATAACATATATTCCTTTTAAAGAGGACAAAATATTTTGAAAAAATACATCATATATTACTGAAAGTTTTTACGTAAATCGAGTTCCAAGAATGTTTCCAGTGATGGCACTATCATCTTGCGAAGTGTATAATTATTTTGAAGGTGACAGTATCCAATAGGAAGTAGGCAAGCAAACTTTACAATTCACAAGTCCGTTTCGGGAATTATTATGTTATACTAGCAGCATAGTCCGGCATTGCCCGTGCTTGATTAAAAAAATCGTACGACTCATACAGCAATCGCTATCACTTGACTTAAAATATTTTTGCCTTTAAAGAAGTGCCTGTTGTTGCTATATGCCTTACTTCTTGCCTATCTCACACTGCGAATTTTTTTCTAAGCTCTATGCTAAACATTAAATCTGTTACGAAAAAAGAACTAAACAAAATCAACACAAAACGATCAGCTTTAAAAAAGGACTCCTAACTAGAAAAACCGAATGAAAAAAGAATCTTAACAACAAATACTTTTTCACACTCAACCCAGTTCTGCAGAATCAGAATCAACGTTGAGTTTAAGCAAGCGAATGAGCCAATTGGAGTAAAGTGCCATGCAGATTTAAATTTTTCCCACTTGTGACGAATGCAGCTATCGATTTTTTTTTTTTACATGCTAGCATGCTCGTTAACATTCGTGTCAGTCAGCTGTTGGCTCTTACGCTGGCCAATAGAATCTTCCTGCCTATTCGTGGCAGCCAGCTATAGGCTCTCACTCTGGCCAGTACAAAATGGCCGCAAACTATATGAAAACTGCCGTAGAAGCATGAAAAAATCGATTATTTCCACTATCGATGGGAGTTGGGAAATGCAAAGTTGGTCTTGGCCTTACTACTAACTTGGAGCATGTGCATGTAAATTTTGGTGCCAATCCGTCGAAAATTGCGGCCGTGCATTCGTTACACACACACACACACACACACACACACACACACACACACACACACACACACACACACACACACACACACACGTCCTGCCTTTTATAGACAGAGATGTTATATGAACATTGTAAAGAAGACGACATATGTAATTTTCAAACAGACCAAAATATACACTTTTCAAGGAGGACAATATTTGCACTTTTCAAGGAGGACAATATTTGCACTTTAAAAAAAAAAAAAAACCAAAAGACAACATATATACATTTCAAACTGAGCAACACGCGAGGTATGGCTATTTAATTTCCAGCTTGTCCTGGGGAGTTTGCTGGGGTAATGGGTCAGGCTGATTTTTGCACGCAACCACGTTCGGACATGTTCTAACTTCCACTCTCTTGAAATATGCTACAATTTTTTCTCCAGAATCTCTTTTACACATTTATAAGTTTACTATTCATTCATACTTTGAATATTGCAGTCACATCTCGTCTGGTGCTTTTGGCTATATATATTAGAGATTGATAAAATAAAGAGAATCTGCAATGTTATTGGTCCTGACATGGCAACTCGGCACGAGTCACTTTCCCGCATCCGTAACGTAGCTTCCCTGTGGCTTTTCTATAAATATTTTCATGGTAATTGGTCTAATGAACGTTTCTTTGTGGTACCTACTTTTGAATTTTAAGCGCAGTAGTCGATTGGCAGGAAGGTCTCATTTTATCGTGGAAATGACTAGATGCAACTATCTAAAAAGCATCCTTTCCAAAATGAAACAGGCTAAAAATCTTTATTTACAATATAAAACAGATCTAAAAAAAAAGAATTCTTTTCCCATATGAAACAGCCTAAAAAGCATTCTTTCCAATATAAAACAAATACAAAAATCATTCTTTTCATTAGGAAATAGATCCCAAAATCATTATTTCCCCATCTGAAACAGTCTAAAAAGCATTCTTTCCAATATGAACCAGACTAAAAAGCATTATTTCCAATATGATTTAGCCCTGTACAGCAATTCTCCCACCAAAGCCAAAAAAAAAAACAAAAAAAACATGCCAATGTGGTTATCGTGTACAGAACATTTGTCATGTTTTCGATAACGATTAAAAAAAATAAAACTCAAGAGGCAAAATTGTCTAAAGACGTGTTCTGAATATGACAAGAGAAATGACCAGATGAAACATTGACTGATAATACAAATAATGATATACAGTCGCACCCCCCCACCTCCAATAAAAATAGAAATAAAATCCAAAGGGAAAAACAAAATTCATCTTCATTGGCATCATCATAAATGCCTCGACAAAAGATTATTATCATCATGATTATTAACCAAATTAATAATTTAAACATTTGAACGTTGACCTCTCTCTCTCTCTCTTTTTATTATTGTTGTTTCCTTTTGAAGGACGAAGTTATTTTAATTCTTCCGTCTTCAGTGACATTTGATTTTTAAGTCAGTCATTAACCCAATAATACCTGCCGTATAATACGATATTTCAAGAGGAGCAACAATGAAAGCAGGTAGCACTTCTAACTAGAAGAGAATTATATAATCAGGCTGTTAGATTTCCATACGACCCAACCATAAAAATTTGGAAGGAAATTTTAATTTTTTGGAATTTTTGGGTACCCTGTACTAGTGAGCCAGCCAAAATGAGCTGACTCATTTTATAGTTCACCAATAGAAGGGTTAACCAATCAGAAGGCTCAAAATATTCAATGCGACGTGTATAAAGGCGGCCATGTTTTTTTCCCCGAATATTCACTGCTAACCTCTGATATCGAAGACTGAAGAATTATGGAACCGCTGCTGGTGAGTGTTAATCTTTAACGTTGTTTCATTGAACAGATTACGTACTGCGCTGTATTTTATATTCATAGACTTGGCGAACATGGTCAACGTAATTAACATTAGAAAAAGCTATAAAATTTAGTAGACTACTACTTCTTCTATGTGCCATATCCCTTCAGGACATTGACTATGAAGGCTCTCCACAATTTCCTGTCCTTTATAGATCTTAATAAATTTTGTCTTTTCGTTATCTCTCCTAAACCTTTTTCTGCCATTCAGTTTACACAAGATCATTAAGTATGTTATATATTGCTTTCCTCTGTCGCTCTTACCTTCAATCTGTCCTGTGAGTATCGAATTTTCCAAGCCGTCTTTCCTCATCATATTCCCTAAAAACTTTAACGGTAATTTCCTGGTGAATAAATGTCATTTTGCTTCCATTTTCTCCAAAAATTCGTCGTTGCTCACATGTTCGGTCCATGGTATTCTCAGCATGTTTCTGTAGAACCACATTTCTGTTGCTTCAAGTCTCTTCTTCATGTTCCATCCATGGTATTCTCTCTTCCCGATGTTAAGTATAAGTGTCCTTTTTGTTTCCATTTTCTCTAAAACTTCGTCGTTGCTCACATGTTCGGTCCATGGTATTCTCAGCATCTTTCTGTAGAACCACATTTCTGTTTCTTCAAGTCTCTTCTTCATGTTCCATCCATGGTATTCTCTCTTCCCGATGTTAAGTATAAGTGTCCTTTTTGTTTCCATTTTCTCTAAAAATTCGTCGTTGCTCACATGTTCGGTCCATAGTATTCTCAGCATGCTTCTGTAGAACCACATTTCTGTTGCTTCAAGTCTCTTCTTCATGTTCCATCCATGGTATTCTCTCTTCCCGATGTTAAGTATAAGTGTCCTTTTTGTTTCCATTTTCTCTAAAAATTCGTCGTTGCTCACATGTTCGGTCCATGGTATTCTCAGCATGCTTCTGTAGAACCACATTTCTGTTGCTTCAAGTCTCTTGTTCATGTTCCATCCATGGTATTCTCTCTTCCCGATGTTAAGTATAAGTGTCCTTTTTGTTTTAATTTTCTCTAAAATTTCGTCGTTGCTCACATGTTCGGTCCAAGGAATTCTCAGCATGCTTCTGTAAAATCACATTTCTGCTGCTACAAGTAAGTCTAAATTTCTGGAAAACTCTTTTATGAATAAAGATTTTATAAATTTCAACCGAACTGTTCAATCAATAGGATACTGAATTTTTCTCTATGTTTACCGTTGCCATTATGTAACGTCAACATCTCCCATAAGGACCCACGCCCACGACTCCGCGGGCGTGGTTTCTTATGAGGTCTTTGGGTATGTGATTCTTACCTCTTTGGCAACCGCTCTATTGGGGACATTGACAAGTAACAATCTTAACTAGAGATGAATGGTCAGACAAAGTGACTATATAGATATTTGCTTGAATTGGTTTACCTTAAGTTAAATATATATATATAAAGTATAAAGAATCTGTTCACCAAATAATTTTGAAACTTTTTCATTTCTGGAAAGGTTTAAGTTATTTATTTTCCTACTTATAATACCTATGTGGTAAGTGTAAACTTTATACCAATAGGAGATAAACGAACTTAGTATAATTCACAATTTAATCGATAAAATCGTTCCTGTTTGATTCCTGCTACCGACAAGCGGTAATCTATCGTCAAGTACAACCTGTCACTGACCAGTGGATATTGGACTCTATAGACGTAGTGAAGGCAGTTTATTTTCGAGAAGAAGCGCTCTAAGGAAACCATGATTAAACCATATAAATCAATTGCCATTGGAATGCAAGATGACATGCATACGTAAATTGCATGATATGACAAACTATGCATTGGCTTCTACACCACTTTCTCGGTGCATAATACGCAGTGAACATGATCCGGGAAAAGTATCAGTAAATCTGACACTGCTACTCTCTACCGTAATGGCAAACTGTAGTTGATTAGTAAGTCACTGAAAAACACACAGGAATATCACGAATTCCGGAAACCCGTTGTCCCGACCTCAGCACAGTGTTCGAAGAATCAAAGACAGGGGTCACCAAACAAAACTTCTTGTATGCCAAAAATCTACGTCAATGTTCGCACACCTAAACGCATAAATCAGCTTGCTGAACGTGTCCCATCTGCTATTGAACTGAATGCCAATGTCATCTGTATTCAAGAACACCGCTATTTTCATCCAGATTTCAAACATATCATCACGGAGTCGGAAAAAGTTGGATTTTCATCTCAGCCTCGCTTTGGAAAAATTCCACAGGTGTTAACATTGGTGGTGGTGGCATTCTACTCAATCCACTAGCCATTAAACCTTTGAGCCTTGACCACTGCTCTACCGGTGGTAGAGAAAAATGACTTAATGCCCAGCCACCGGTTGAACGGCGGGTAAACATTTGTAGCTATTTTTATATCTACTGTGATAACATTACATAGCATTTACTTGCGAATTTTGACTCAGGAGCTCAGGCAGTAGGGTTAAAATTGTTCAGGAACGCAAGACTCAAAAGGTTAAACCGCTGAACATTGAAGAAATTAAACCCAGAATCATCGTAGCTAGCTTCAACGGTAACCCAATTACGACCCTCATCTGCTATACACCAACAAATTCCAGCTAGGATTAAAAATTGAGGTATTTCTATCAATGTCTCTCTTTTGTCAGACTAACCCCAAACCATAACTTCCTGATTATTGGTCGGGATATGAATATTCATGTTGGTGTCTGTGACGTACACAAGTTTGCATATCATGTTGAAGGTTAGTTCTTTCTTCCATCTTTACTTTACTACATTATCTAGAAACTCTTGTAGTTTTCTTTCTTTGCTTGCTATCAACATAGTATTATCTGTGCATCCATATTGTTAGGATTATGTTCACAAATAATAAATCGTTCTGGATATGAAGATAAACTATATCCGACAACAAGGCCTCTGTTGTTCATGATGACGGTCGTCTTTGAGTATAGAATCCAGAGGTTAGCAGTGAATATTTCGAAGACATTAGGGAAGCGTATTTAAGGTTAGCAGTGGATATCCCGGTAAAAGTAGCAGAGCGTAGTTCTTCCTTCTGCTCCTTTTCGCCTGACAAGCTGGCACTGGACATTCGGATAGAGTAAACAAAATGGCCGCCTTTATACATGACGGATTGAATATTCTACGTCATCTGATTGGTTAACCCTTCTCTCGGTGGACTATAAAGTGAGTCAAGTCATTTGGGCTAGCTCACTAGTTACATAATGTATCCAAAAATTGTAACAGCCTCTGATGATGGTGTGGGGGTGAGAAGCGTGGAAATATCTCTTGATTGCTGTTGTTCCTAGGTCCACCCTTACTCGGGGTGGTAGCAGCTATTAGGGTCCCAGCTATGGGCAAATAGTTAATGCCCAAACTGGGGTCAAAACGCTATGAAATTATAAAAACATATTTTTCATAGCAAAAATATCAGTAATACATTTTTATGTTAAAAAAATAGCAGCAATATATTTTTTGTAAAAAATTATCATTGCTCCCAAGAAAATTAAATTTCAGCATTAAATGACATATAAGGAGGGAATCAAAGAGACGAATAATAAATTCTGCTTCTCGTAGACTTGTCTCGTTCTAAAAGTTAAATAAATTTGATGGCGATAACATTCTATATATTACGTTTGTAACGCTTTCAACAGAGCACATAGATATTAAACTGATCCAAGACAGAAATGTTAGGAAGTGACTTTTTCCCGAGGTCGAAGTTCCGATTTAAATAATCACGCCATTTTTACCAGCATCAAGCTTAATTTTATTTACGGTGCGTGTAATTTCTTAAATATTTCTGTCGACTTTGAGGAATAAAATCATATCGCTGAGAGAATGTCTAATCCAGAATATACCGGTTTTCTAAGCGTAGCTTAGATGTGGCACAATGCCGAAAGTATGGGGTAGCCAGTGAGGTTCGAACTCACTATTCAGTTTGCAATCGTTTTAGCGAGACCAGCTTGCTAATCATTACACCACATCGAGGTGTCCATCTAATCCAGAATATACACTGGTATCAAAACTCCAACTGTATTACATCCTGATAAATAAGAACTGGAAGAATGGTGCAATGAATCGTCAAGCCTTCAGCACGTTTGAAGGAGTATCTACAGACCATCGGATTGTCTCATCCACCATCCGACTTAGTGTTAGAGCAAAAAGAAAAAAACAGTCTACCTTCTCACCGTATGATTTGCCTCTTCTGACGACAAACAGTTCATCTCAAAGACAAGTATTCCATTGTTCAGGAATAGGTTTGAGACACTACAAGCAGATGCTGAGAAATCATCTCTTAATACAACGTGCAATAATTTTGTTAATTCTCATGAAAAGGCCGCAGCAGATACCTTTAAAACCTAAACATCGTCAACATATTCTTTGGGAATCAAACAGTATTGAATCCCAAAGGGCTAATGTGAAAGAAAAAGTGGCCATAAGAAATTCAAATCCATCCTTTAAATCTATCGAAGACTTCAAGGAAGTGCTTGCTAAATTCAAGAACTCTTATGAAGATCAATAAGCCGAATGTTCACAGGAAAAAAAATCGGCTCATCAACTCTTCTGTTGCCAACAAACAATCTGCTCTTGCTTGAAGTGAGATCAGTAGCAGAAAATCAACAAATAAATCCAAATCAAAGGTCAATAGACTGAATAAATGACAAGACCATTTTAAAAATCTCTTGGGAAATGTACCTGACATTTTAGATACATGTGTCTTTGAACATCCTCTTGATATGAAACCTGGTAACTTTATGTTATACCTGACGTACCTATTCTATTATTAATAGACTCTCCCACACATAATAAGTAGTAGTAGTAGTAGCGGTCGACAGTTGGGATCAGTGGTGTTGAGTGAGTCAGTCGATGTCGGACATTAAAGTATCAACCACCACAAGTAGATTGCTGCGTCATTAACTCTTATTTCAAGTTCCTAACGTTTTGTACGTCGGACTCTTTTAGGACAGACTTAGTGAAATACAAGCCTCCACTGTGAAAACTACTCTACAACACTTTATAAATGCAGAAACTGAAAAAAATATCAAATATAAGAAAGCAGCGGTACTTGATAACATTTCTCCGGGGTTTTGGAAAACTCAGGACTTCAATGATATTCTATGTCAACTCCGCAACGTCATATTTAATGGAGAAGTCGTAGAAAGATTGACAGAAGGCAACACACTTCCTTTCCCAAATAAAGGAGAACTAGGCTCGGCATAAAACTATAGAGGAATCGAAATCAGATTAGGAAAATGCTACAACTCAGTGCTTCTCAACAGAATACAACCGGAAGTAGAGAAGGTGCTCCGAATAATTCGAAATGATTTTCGACAAAAATAGATCAATCGTTGGACAAATCCTGACTGTTCGGCGGATTGCTGAGGGCGTCAGAGGAAATAATCTACAGGCAGCCTTACGTTTTATAGATTTCACTAAAGACTTCGATTCTGTACCTAAGGGGAAATAATCCTTCTAGCACCCTTCCCTTGAGACAGTAGCTGCCATGATGATGCTATACAAAAGAAAACACCAAATCTCTAAGGAATGGATGACGAACACTGCACTTGAGCCTAAATCGCGTGGAACACAAGCCCCTGACCGTACCAACTGATAGTGTTCCATCACGATCGGAACACCAGAAGAGAAATGGAAGAAATCAAACGACAAGAATGAACCTTAATAAAATATTTATTCTCCTTACTTTTGGAGGGTTTTTTTTTCCAAAATATAACAGATAAACTCATGACTAATGAATCAATTCACCCCAAGCAATGCAATAAAGTCACTAAGACGCAAGAGGTTACTGAATGTTAGAGAATATGAGAAAAATATACTATTAAAGAGAGAGGACAATAAACTAACAAGAAATTAAGACAAAAGATAACAATTGACATTGCATTTAAATTTTTGAAGATCAATGTTGACTGGGAAGCAAGAATCCGGAAGAGTGTTCCACAAGTTCCATGCTTCTTGGTCACTACTATGTTAACCCCTTCAAGTCAATATATCTTCATAATATGCATCATCCTCTTACGTCCATACACCAGCATCACTCTGTAATAAATAAATGTCTAACCTACATGAAAAAAGCCAGAAGCCCTCATATAGTTGCAGGAAATAGATCAAACTTTTGAAGAAATTCCTGAAACCACATGCCCTTGATTCATCTGATATTAATTTGACAGAGTTCAGAAATGAATAAACTATATGCATGAACAATTTAGTCTCATATTCTTATCAGATATTATATATATATATATTGTGTGTGTGTGTGTGTGCATTATAGGTTATATATATATATATATATATATTATAGGTTATACATATATATTATAGGTTATATATATTATAGGTTATATATATATATATATATATATATATATGTTTATATATATATATATATATATATATATATTATAGGTTATATATATATATATTATAGGTTATATATATATATATATATTATAGGTTATATATCTATTATTATAGGTTATATATATATATATTATAGATTATACATATATATTATAGGTTATATATATATTATAGGTTTTTTATATATATATATATATATATATATATATATCTATGTATATATATATATATATATTATATATTATATATATATATATATATATATATATATATATATATATATATATATATATATTATAGGTTATATATATATATATATATATATATATATATATATATTATAGGTTATATATATCATAATATTACAGATAATTAAAAAGTAATCTTAGGCGTAACCTGTGGTTAAGATAGATTTCTGCTTTCTTATCAACATCAATAATTGGTATTTCAATCCTCATTTAGGTTCAACCTGTTTCAAACATGGACACAATTTCACCCGAAACCAGGCAATAAAGCCACTAAGACGCAATGGGTTACTAAGTGAGAGAATATGAAAAAATATTATTAAGGAGAGAGGACAATAAAAGAACAAGAATTAAGAAGACACAAGATAACGATTGACATTGTAGTTAAAATTTTGTAAATCAAAGTTGACTGGGAAGCAAGAAGCCAGAAGGGAGTTCCACAAGTCCTGATCTCAAAAATGACCCAGAGTCTGTTGTTAAATGGGGCAAGGAGTGGAATGTTAATTTTAATTCCTCCAAATCATAACTGCTCTCTGTTAATCATGTGAGTGTTCCCTTTCTGCTTTTCATCAGCATCACTGGTGCTAAGTTCCTTGTCGGACGAACGTCTTCCACTGACATAAAGTAGAAAGATTATATCGAATTGACTGCTAGGTCTTCTACTAGGAAAATTGGTTCCCTTTGTCGGGCTAGACAATTTTTCTTGCCAGACTCTATCTTACAAGTCTACCATTCATCCACGTTTAGAATAGTGCTGCCGCATATGTTCTACTGCTCCTGCAATAGATTTAGAGAGCCTTGATGAAATCTAAAGAAGAATCTGCAATCTTATTGGTCCTCTCCTGGCATCTCGACTTCAGTCACATTCCCACCGCCATTATTTACCTTCCCTGAGTCTTTTCTATGAATACTCTCATGGTAATTGCGCTGATGAACTTTCCTCTATAGTGTCTAGATTCTATGAATTTAAGCGAAGTACTAGATTGGCGGGTAGGTCTCATCAATTTATAGTTGAAATTGTTAGATGTAACCGTAAGTTCTATGCGAACAGTTTCTTCTCTTGCACTTCTCAATGGTGGAACTCTCATCTGGCCTCTTGCTTCCTAGTCAAGTTTGATCTTCAAAAATTTAAATGTAATATCAATAGTTATTTTCTGTCTTTTTAATCCCTGTTCTTTTATTTTTTTCTCAATCCTTAATAATGTATTTCCTGATATTCTTTCACATTCAGTATCCCCCCCCCTGTGTGTTAGTGGGTTTATTACTTTGCTTGGGGAGAAATGATTAAACACAAAATTTCCAAAAAAGGAATGTTCGGAAATTTTATTTACATCTGTTCCAACTCACACTTAAAAAACAAAATCTTTTGGTATTTTGGCATATCAGTTGCGGATTGCCTACTACTCCTGTAGCGGGTAGTAAAAGGGGCTGCCTACTCCTCCTGTAGCGGGTAGTTAAAAGGTGTTGCCTACTCCTGCTGTAGCGGGTAGTAAAAGGGGTTGCCTACTCCTCCTGTAGCGGGTAGTAAAAGGGTCTGCCTACTCCTCCTGTAGCGGGTAGTAAAAAGAGCTGCCTATATCCTCCTGTAATGTAGTATTTCTTTGCCTACGTTTCCTGTAGCGGGTAGTAAAAGGGTCTGCCTGTCTTCCTGTAGCGGGTATTTAAAAAGAGCTGCCTACTCCTCCTGTAGCGAGTAGTAAAGGGGTTGCCTCGTTTCCTGTAGCGGGTAGTAAAAGGGTAAATTCTACTCCTCCTGTAGCGGGTAGTAAAAAGAGATGCCTACTAAATTGATACGGGTAAAAAAAGAGCTGCCTAGTCCTCCTGTAGCGAGTAGTAATGGTAAATAAAGTACCTCCTGTAGTGGGTAGTAAAAGGGTCTAAGACTCCTCCTGTAGCGGGTAGTAAAAAGAGTTGCCTACTCCTCCTGTAGCGGGTAGTAAAAAGAGCTGCCTACTCCTCCTGTAGCGAGTAGTAAAAGGGGTTGCCTACTCCTCCTGTAGCGGGTAGTAAAAGGGTCTGCCTACTCCTCCTGTAGCGGGTAGTAAAAAGAGTTGCCTACTCCTCCTGTAGCGGGTAATAAAAGGAGCTGTCTACTCCTCCTGTATCGGGTAGTAAAAGGGGTTGCCTACTCCTCCTGTAGATTTCATTTTCTCCCTAACTGAGATGCGTTCGCCTTGTAACCGGTCTCCCAATAGTCAGCAAGGGATTTTAAAATTTAATAATACTTTTATTTTTTTCACTTGTATTCACAGTACCAATAGAAGGTTAATCAATCAGAAGACGTAGAATATTCAATCCGTCGTGTATAAAGGCGGCCATTTTGTTTACTCTATCTGAATATCCAGTGCTGACTTGTCAGGCGAAGTGGAACAGGAGGAATAACTACGCTCTGCTACTTTTACCAAAATATCCACTGCTAACCTGAACAACGCTTTCCTACTGTCTTCGAAATATTCACTGCTAACCTCTGGATTCTATACTCAAAGACGACCTTCATCGTGAACAACAGTGTGTGTGTGTGTGTGTGTGTGTGTGTGTGTGTGTGTGTGTGTGGACATAATAATGGGTACTTGTCCCCATGTATACCTGTCTGCCTGGGTGGTTAAAAAAGGAGGACAATAGTTCGCATGTAAAAAAAAAAAACATGAACAGAGGGGAATAGATATAGTCCAAATGGAAGAAATAAAAATAGTGGTAGATTGACATGAACATAAATAGACAAGCAGACAAGAATAGACTGAAAGAAAGAGACAAATATGAAGCAAAAATGACAAAGAAGAAAAATGCAGATATGAATAGACTGAAACACAGACAGAAAAAGACTGAAAGAGAGGAAAAAAACTGAAAGAAAGAGACGAATATGAACGAAAAAATTAGACCGATCAGAAGAATAAACGACAGATATGAATGGACGGAAAGGGACAGGAAGAGAGAAGTGAACTGGAAGAGAGAGAAAAAACTGAAAGAAAGATACAAGTATGAACGAACAAAAGTCAGACAGAAACAATTAAAAAACAAGCATGAATAGATGAAGGAAATAGACAGAAAAAGACTGAAGCAGACAAACATGAAACAAAAAAAAGCAAACCTGAACAACAGCAGAATAATTTGAAAGCGACAGACAAAATCAACCTAAAAAAAAACACATATGAACAAAAAAAAATACAAACAATTATCAAAAAAAAAAAAAAAAACAGAGAAGAACAAAAACAAACAGACATGTACAAACTTAAATAAATCGATATAATACATGTGTTTGCTTGTCAATCATTATTTTAGAGATCCAAAGACGTATTCAATATTTCTTTGGTGTTCTTGTGATCTTCATTCATTACATTCTCGCTTCACGTGAATTAAATGGGAACGCAAATACTAGACGCTAGTTTTAAACAAATCTCCCATTTTGTTTAATAATACTCTCAGAATGAGAGCATATCTATTCAGAAGATGACAAAGCCGAGTGGGGTTGCTTTAATCTCCTGGATTCGTCAAGCATGGAATAATGATTCAATTGAGACTTGAGTCATGTCCAGACATCAATCAATGTATTTGAAAATGATAATTTGCGAACAGAGGTAACGTACTTTTCTCAGAAAAAAATTAAATTAAAAACTAATGGCGGTATATGTACTGGCCATGAACATTTTTCGGCCCGAATTTTCTATGAAAATTTCTCGGACATTCAAGCCGGTAAATGTCGTTACTACTGTTTATTATAAGCAGAGCATTTACTTAGATATTTGTACAGTGTAACCCGGATATAAGAGAAACCCGGATATAAGAGAGATTTTCTCTGGTTCCAAATTAGAGCCCATACTTACCTAAACAAAATAGACCAAACCCGGATATAAGAGACTTCTTCTCCGGTCCCGACAACTCTCTTATATCCGGGTTACACTGTATCTATAAAAGAACGTATAAACATCAAAAAATGGCTTAAAATAATTGTCGGACTTTGTCCATTTCAATATAATATATATATATATATATATATATATATATATATATATATATATATATATGTAGTAGCCAAACATGCGGGGAAATTAAAGAAAATTATCACCCGTTGTATACATACAAAAAAAAGTTCCTATTGAGTTCATATGAAGTGAGATGAAAAGAAAGTATGTATATTTCATTTAACCTCCCCCACCACTGATACCTTTCCAGTACACTTTCTTTCCTCCTCGCATTGTACCGTACCTCATGTCATGCGCTTATTTCTTATTTTGAAATAATATAGGGTTCATAAAATTAAAAGTAAAATAAAATAAAGCGTTAAGAAATCAATTGACTGAATTCGCCTGAAGATACCGAAAGACTAAAACCAATGTAGCGGAATCCGCTGATCTCTTAATTATATATATATATATATATATATATATATATATATATATATATATAAGGGGCAGAAAATAATGTGAACTTCTGGCTTAAACATTTAATTATTGACTAATAAGGTTTTGGACTTTCATTATCTTCTAAAACTGTTTTGATTGTACATGGAATGGAATCAAATGTTTTGAATTGTTTCCATTGGAATTTTATCTCGTTCTTCAATCAAAATCTTGGAAAGTTTCTTCTGTTAGACATTTTGACGGTCGTTTCGAGTATAGAATCCAGAGGTTAGCAGTGAATATTTCGGAGCAAAGTATGAAAGCGTAGTTCTTCCTTCTGTCACCTTCGCCGGACAAGTTGGCACTGGTCATTTGGGTAGGGTAAACAAAAAATGGCCGCCTTTATACACAACGGATACAATGTTCTGCGGTTGCTGATTGGTTAACCTTCTATTGGTAGACTATAAAGGGAGTTAAGTCATTTGAACTAACTCACTAGTTACATGTCATATTTGAGTTCATCTCCCTCCCCTTTCATACTATCATTATTAGATTTTTATGTATATCATTTATTCATCATCAAATTTTTATGGATTGGGGCGCGTTTTGGTAGGTTCCCATGGAGAGGATGTGGTATTATGGTGGATGGAGGATTGAACGGTGATGGATGAGTTCTTGTGGTGTATGAGCAAATTGTAATGTATGAATGGGTCGTGAATCAGATTAGCAAGGTATAAGATAGTTAGTGTTGACCAGCCTTTACCCCTCCCCTTTTTCGGCCTTGTGCCACAATTCTGTAATTCTACAGAATAAATCTTCTAGTTACATGTCATATACACAAAAAAACTGTAACATATTCAGGGTACGATGGGGGAAGAAATGTGTTCCTCTCTTCTAGATGTCCCCATAATGGTTCAATTATGTTGAGATTATGTGATTGTGCCAGCCATGTTTAATTACGTTATGATGCTCCTCAAATCACTTTTTTGCAGTGTGTATGGATGTTTTATCATCCTGGAATATGGCACTTTCTGGCAACAATATGGTAGTCATTGTAAGGACATTGTCATTGAGAATGTCGAGATATTTACCTGCAGTAATTCTACTATTAAGAGTGATGATAGGACCAGAAGAATACAAGGCAAAAATCCGCCCAAACCATTACTGAGCCACCGCCATGCAATACAACAAAGCAATTAATATATATTAACAAATATACATATTAGCCATATCTCTGCGTGCGTGCGTGCGTGCGTGTGTGTGTGTGTGTGTGTGTGTGTGTGTGTGTGTGTGTGTGTGTGTGTGTGTGTGTGTGTGTGTGTGTGTGTAAATAAAAAGAAAGAACAGTAAGATATATAATCCGGTGTTCTTATAGATTTTTTTATTCTTACAAAATAGTGCTCAATATAAATTTACAGAGAATTAATATTATAAATAGATTGATTTAAAATAGTTTTCGCTACACAGTTCTAACCATGTTTCGGAAATGGAAGCTCTTCCATTTTTGAAACATGGTTAGAAATGTGTATGAAAAAAATATATTTTAAATCAATTAATTTATATATATATATATATATATATATATATATATATATATATATATATATATATAGTTAAACCTAGAGAGCCAGACAACCTACCACGGTTTCAATTTTGCGGATCGTCAAGGAAGGCTGGCTAAGAGGTAAAAAAGGTTTAACTAGGTCTACTCTGCTTACTGTATTGAGCACTTTATTTAGTTATTTTTGCTTACTCGTATCGGTTTTTTTTTCTTTGGGCTTTGGGCTTGCTTCCTGTACGATTATTTTCGGCTAACGTCCATGTTCTTGGTTCTTTCTTTTTTTATACCTTTTTCCCCTTTGGTATTGGTTTGATTATTTGCAAATCAAGACACCGAAGGTTTTCCGAAATAGAGGCGACAGTCTGTTTCATGCTAGATGCAATCGTCAGGCCAAGTGTTGGCTTCTATGTTCACTTTTATATTTACACACGCTCTTTCTCTGATATTGAGCACTTTATCCCATAAATATAGCACATCTTAAGACTATATATATATATATATATATATATATATATATATATATATATATATATATAAACATCCAAGTGTTCCTATTTTATTCACTTTTTTAATATTTTTCAGAGTTCTGACGAGAGAGGAATGAAAATTTTTTTTAGTTTAGGCTTTTGTTTGTTTTTCAATCTACTTCAGTATGGAAACTATGACTTTTTAAACGTAATTGCTGGAATATTCAAGCCGGTAGACGAAAAAATAATAATAAATTCATCCCTCCCACCCCCAACAACAACAGCAGGTAAAATAGTAGAGCAGACTATGCTCGCTAGCTGTGGTGGATAACCAGTCTAGGAGAATGGCAACTTTGAAATAAAAACATATATATAAAAGCACACACACACACACACACACACACACACACACACACACACACACGGGCATCAATCGAAGATATATTCAAGTTTGTAAAAAGTTAAATTTCTGTGCTACTCCAGACAGATAACACCGGCTGATTTCAGGTTAATATACCTCATTAATTAATTAACCAAAATAATAAAGTGAAGTTAATTGATTGAAACGTTCCCATAATAATAACCTCACCCCCCCCTCATTGGAGCTCAGTCCGTTTGATCCAACTTGTCGTGGATTCCTCACGCCACTCAACACATTAAATCATGTCTTGCAGTGTCAAGAAACGGCAAATTTGCAATTCTTACAGACTGCGTGTATCTGCAAGTCTGAGCAGAACGAAGCTTAGATTTATTCTTTGCATCCATAACAAGAGTCTCGGTTTGTGGTTCATGCTGTATTTGGGAAAGTGATTAAAATGTGTCAGTTCAGTTTCTTAACTGTCTGCTAGTTCTCACCTTCACGGCTAGGATCCGCCATGCCACTCACATCGTATCAAATCACCCACATTCCCCCCATATTCCATCGGTGAGAAGTAAGTTCCACTCGAACAGCTTTTTCTCGCGAACCACTGCCCTGTGGAACTAACTCCCAACAGGATATTTCCCCGATCACTACAAACTGTTCAAGTCTAGGGTTAACCGTTATCTTCCCTTCCTATCCGCATAAACTATCTCTTACTTTTTAACCCTCTACCTTGAGTGGCCCCGGGCCTTTTACAGCGTGAATCTTGCTGTTAAAAAATGTCTATAATGATAACGCTAGCATGAAAAACATTATCATTCACTGGTCAAGCAGCAAGTGCTTCTTCGTTATGTGTCGTGCCCACCACGTGCACGTAGGCGATCATGGCTCTCCACAACTTTCTGTATTTTGTAGCTCGAACTAAGTCTTGTCTTTCTGTTATTTCTCCTAAACCTTGTCCCGCCATCTATTTACTCAAGGTCACTAAGTATGTTACGCATTGTTTTTCTCCGACCCTCTAGCGTTCTGTAAGTGTCAGATTTTCCAAGCCCTCTTTCCTCATCGTGTGCTGTAGAAATTTCATTTGTCTTTACATTTGTATTGTCCTTTCCGATACCATTCTAAGCATAAATATTGCGTTCCTTGATCCAGTGTCTTTGACAATGTCCTATTTCCGGTCTGATTCTGACGCGGAAGATAAGTTTCGTTATATGTCTCATTCGGCTGATTGTCCGACGGAGTTCACATTCGTTTTTAGCTGGCTTGTGAGACTTACTTTTGGTATATGACCATTGTAGATTTAATTTATTATTTCTGCAATCTTGTCTATGCCATGCTAATACTCGAGTTCGAATTCCAATCGAATCCATTACATTCACTTATGTGCTAATACCCTTGGGAAAGGTATGAATCCTCTTCTTCTCCCTCCAGCTATGGGTAAATAGCAGGACAGATCAGATTCTATAGCCTTGGATGGCAACTGGTCTACCGCAGAAAGAAATGGCAACCTACTGCGAGAAAAAAATCTGCCTCGTCAGTCATGTATCGAAAGATACATGATCGCCTAAGTGTGTATCACGCATGGCACATAAATGACTGACTGACTTTCCATTCGAATCTATTACATTCACTTACACACTAATACCCTTGGGAAAGGTATGAATCCTCTTCTTCTCCCCCATGTACGGGTAAATAGCAGGGCAGACCGGGTTCTATAGCCTTGGATGGCAACTGGTCTACAACAGAAAGAAATGGCAACCTACTACGGGAAAAAAATCTGCCTCGTCAGTCATGTATCGAATGGTACATGATCGCCTAAGCGTATGTCAGAATGACTGACTTTCCAGTCGAATCCATTACATTCACTTACGTGCTAATACACTTGGGAAAGGTATGAATACTCTTCTCCCCCCCCCCCGCTATGGGTAAATAGCAGGACAGACCGGGTTCTGTAGCTTTGGATGGCAACTGGTCTATCGCAGAAAATGATGGCAAACTACTGCGAGAAAAAATCTACCTCGTCAGTCATGCATCGAAAGATACATGATTGCCTAAGCGTGAATCACACATGGCAAATAACTGACTGACGTCGAGGTTCCATTTTCCTTTTGTTCCTCGTACCTGCTTTCCATACTTTTCATATATTTCCCTTTCAGATCTGGTCGTTCAAGAGCCTGTCATATGGCAATTTGGGTGCTAACCCTAACCTCTTCAGTTTTCGTAGTTTCACTCTAAATTTACATATCACTTGAAGGTGTTCGCTTCCACGGTCGGCATTTAGATATCTTTGCAGTGTACAACAGCACTCCTGAATCCTCGTTGAAATTTATGTAGTCGATTTTCGCTTTTCGTTTCCCTTCCTGGGTTTCTAAATGTCCGCATTCGTCTTGGTTGTTCTTGAAACCAGCTGTTAGATACCACCAGGTCATTCGCCGGATAATATTGGACCCAATTTTTTCTACGTTAATTACGGGTTCCATGTCTGAATTTACCAACTATTTCACCATCTTTCTCGTTGCCTCTTTTGGCATTAAGGCCTTCTATGACAATTGTAATTTCTTGCAATTTGCATTGAGCCTTGGCGCCGCCTAGCATAAGGTAGAAGTTTACAATTTCTTGAAGCACCTGATAGATGATGTTGATTTTGTATTCAAGATTGTTATTATCCCAATTACGAACACCTGTGTCGTCGAGGTCGTTTTATTTAGAAAAATCAATACAGCCACAGATAGCCTAAACTGTCGTCCTCAATTTTTGTTCAGTGACAAATCGAAGTTTCAGAAACGCTCTAATTAGAACTTTCTTTATGGGTGAATATATATAAATGTCCATATTTATATATGTTTAATTTCCATATCTCCTATAATTTATAACTTTCTGATTCGTTCGATATGGTCAAATTGGCAGCTGGTGTCAAAAACGACCTTCAGTCTGTTGTTAACGGTGGCAACGAATGGCTTATTCATTTTAACGCCTCCAAAAGTGTTATACTGGAACACACCTATTCTATTGTTAATAGACTCTCCCACCTATAATAAGTAGTAGTAGTAGCAGTCGCCAGTGGGCTCAGAGAGTTGGTGAGTCAGTCGATGTCGGACATTAAAGTATCAACCACCACAACTAGATTGCTGCGTCATTAACTCTTATATCAAGTTCCTAACGTTTTGTACGTCGAACCTTTTTAGGACCGACTTAATGAAATACAAGCCTCCACTGTGAAACCACTTTCTATTAATCATCTGAGAGACCCTTTTCTGTCTTCCATCAGTATGGCTGATGCTAACCTCCAGGAAAGTGACTCGTTGCCCCTCCTCAAGCTAACGTCCTCGACGGGTATGAAGTGGAAAGTCTATATTGAATCTGTTGCTAGGTCATCTGCTAAGAAACTTGTGCGAGACAATTTTTCTCTCCAGAATCTTATCTTACATATCTATAAGTCTATCACTCGTCCATGCTTAGAATATTGCTACTACATATGGTCCGGTGCCTTTGCTATATATCTGGAGCTCCTTGATAAGATCCAAAGAAGACTATATGGAATCCATTGCTTGAAAAGATCCAAAGAAGACTATATGGAATCCATTGCTTGATAAGATCCAAAGAAGACTATATGGAATTCATTGCTAGGTCAGCTTCTAAGAAAGTCAGTTCACTACGTCGGGCGATGCAATTTTTTCTCCAGAATCTTATCTTACATATCTATAAGTCAACCACTCGTCCATGCTTAGAATACTGCTGCCAAAGTTGTTTATAAAAGTTAGAAAAAACGAAAAAGAAAAAGCTAAAAAAAAAAAAAAAACATTGTCAGTACTTTTTAACATAGACCCTCACAGAAAACATATTTTCCTTCTTCTTTTTTCTTCTTTTTTCTTATTTATTTATAAATACAGGTAAAGCAAATAAAATAGATTTTCGATTCCAAACGTTAACTTGTTATTTTCCCGTATAGCTTTAACAGTTTACAACGATCATACTATAACGTTGCTAGGATTTTAAAATGTGTTATTGTTTTATGAATACAAGGGGAAAACGCAATCATCTGCGAGAGCCTACATTGTCGTAGTGTCCGCTGAAAATGCAAAGTGAAAAAAAAGGGCGACAGAAGAAATTGCCAATTATTTATAGTTTAGGAAGAGCGCCCCCTAGGAACAATTTGGACAATCAGGAAATTAACTCCGACAAATCAATATCTATCCTACTCATCCTCATAATACTCTCTCACTTCCCACTTCCATTATAATCCAACCCAGTAACCCTCTACCTTGAGTGTCCCTTGGGTCTTGTATTGGGTGAACTATCAGTAAATAAATGATCAGCTGAGTCACATTGTTTAGCTCTACCAATTAAGGTCTTTAAATCTAGGATAAGCCATACCTCTTCCATGGAGTCGAATCACACCCGTTTCCCCCGTATTCCAAATGTAAAGAGGAAGTTTCACTCAAGACAGCTTTTTCCCAAGAACCCTTATTTAGTGAAACAAAATTCACTGAACGCTACGATCTTAACCTCTTCAAATTAAGGGTCGCTCGTTATCAACCCTCTTTATTCTCATAACCTTCAGTAGGTGCTCCTTACTACCGGCCTTGTGCCACATCAAAGCTATGCTTATTAAATCACCATCCTCATAATCCTCAAGTCCTACCAACTCCTCTTTTATACACATCACGTTTATCATTATATTTTAGCATTAACTCTCTCTACCTTGAGTGACTCTCGAGGGTTGCATCTTATATATAAAGTACAGTGTATGTGTATGTGCGCGTGAGTGTCCAAGCAACTCCTCCGCTCCCACTGGTCCGATTTCGATGATTCATAGCTCATTCAAAGGCCCTAGAAAAGTTAGGTACAGAGAACGATTTTCGTTGAGCTCAGATTCAGGGTTGCCAAATTATGCGAGATTAAATATATATATTAATATATTATACTAGCCAGTATCGTTGTTTTCATGGTTCAAGGGGAGTAATTTTTATTTTTATTTTGTATTGGATACAAATTGCATTAATTGCAGCTAGGTAAAATTTTAAGGTAGCTCCTATGGAGGATTCTTGGTTTGGCCATCATCACAATAGCTAGGGAGGAGTAGATGCAATAGGCAACAATAAACTACAGAAGAACTGAAAATTGATCGCTGCATCTAAGTACTGAATTAATGTTTAAGCTTACCTTTTAAAAGTTCAGCGATAATTCTTCTGCCGCCACTTAATTTAAAGACAATTTGATGTACGTAGGTCCTTACTTTCCGTTCAAACAATTATTTTTATTTAATGGATGACTTTCGCTGGATTTCATAATTAATTTCGATTATCGCCAAATTTATTTCCAAGTTATAAAAATTGTTATCGTACAAAAAAAAAATTGTCGCAAAAATTCACGTAAAAAAAATGGCCGAAAACAATCGCAGTTGACGGAATAATCCATACTACCCTTTTACCCTTCCAGTATAATCCACTTCTCACCAAAATGTCTATCAACCAATCAAAACTCTAATTTCAGCAAGCGAAGTTTCCTATTAAAAAAAAAGCCTTAGAACTGTAGCAAATTCACGTGAAAATGCTTTTTCGCGCGCAAGCCTATATTTTTGTCCAGAAAGAGGAAATTCCTGATCGCTTCAAACAGTCAGACCTTCATTCCTAGAGAGATGCCGAACTGACCCACGCAAGTCAAAACTCTGACCAAACAGGACTTTGCCGCGCAAAATATGTCTGACTCAACAATCCACAAACACACTGGATCTCTCTCAGGAACGCTATCTAAACATCACTTACGATACTTTAAAAAGTGACATTTTTCTCACTACTTAATAAGTATTAGTAAACAAACAATCAAATTCTCACACAACTAAAGGTACGCAACTCCTACCAATTCTGAACAATAATACAAACAAACTTACGTACACACACTAATAACTGAACTAGCACAAAGGACAATTTTGTACGTAACTGGACACTTAGTTTAATTTTGTGAACAAATCTGAATAGCAATTGCAAAGACTTTCAAAGATTCACAATAATATTCTACGCAGCCAAATACATTTATTCTCATTTATCCATCAAAGTTCAACTCAATTGTATTCTTGAATTGCATATAAACCAATGTTATTGTTGTACATTTAATGTTTGTCTTTGCTTTCAACTTTCTTGCATGATTTGTTTCTAATATTTTTCTTTAATTGTTGTGGACGAATGAGACCAACACTAAAAATCCTTCTGATCACTCAAAATACATTCGCCAGTCTGCAACACAATAATGGAAACTTGGGATTCTAAATTTTCGGGATTTTGAGTCCGGATACAACTCAGGATGTTTTTAATTTGATCACGGAGTCAGCCTGATTCCAAAATGGTATAATATGTTGGGCTACCGTCTCTAGCGGTAAAGTTTTAAAAAAGTATGACACAGTGACACACATTTCACATTTATTATATAAATGATTCATTATTGTGTATAATTAGGTTACAATAAAATTTGTATTTTATATGAATATTACATTATGAAATAGATTCGTGGGGTATCATAGATTTTTTTTGGTGTGGGGGTGGGGGAGGCACGAAAACCTGGCACTGGCTCTGTCCTTGACAACTACAATCTTGGTCACTTTAAGTCCAGTGTCAACTGATATCTATCCTACTCGCCCTTATAATATTCCCCCCTCCCTAAAATCTCACTCAGTAACCATCTACCTTGAGAGGCTCCGTGGCCTTGTATTAGGTGAATTACCAATAAAAAGTTGTTGTTTAACCCTCTGTTAAAAAAAAAGGTTGTTTACCCATGTTTACTGTTTAGGAAATAAATGAAACCACTTGTAATTCGCAGAAATATTATGACTAAAACCAGAAACTCCTTGTAGCTACTTGACAGATTCATTCAAAAATTTACTTCAGTAATCCTTGTCACTTGCTACATATTAAGGGAAAATATTATAGAAATTATCTCACTTGTCTATTGTGACATGTGGGACGTCCTACTTTTTCCTCGATTCAGCAACAGAAGTAATCAGCAAGTTATGACCGAAAGTTCCAGAAGTCATAAAAACGCAAACAGAGTCCTATTCGGTCTCTTTTCCCTTCTTCCATTTAAGTGGCCTCTACCTCATGGCCGAGTGGTTAAAACGTTCTCATTCTGATCATGAGTCCCGGGTTCGAATCTCACTATGGTCAATTTGCCATGAAGGATTGAGAAGGTCGATCCCAGCATGCGACATCTTTGGAAAGTGTCTGAAAACCATACTACGGGTTGACCCAAGCCTTGTGAGCGAAATTGGGTAGACGAAACAATTAGAGGTCGTCTTTAACCGTACTAGCAAGAAATCACAAGTCATCGTGGCTGAGGGCTTGAGCGTGCTGGCATTGTTCAAATTGTTGATCACGCTAGGTAACACGCACTTTTCCAGCATAGTTGCAGTATACACCACTGGTGGGCTCTGTGGGTGTTGAATAAACACAAATGCGCCTGAGCAAGCGTCTGCAATAGGGATTGCCTAGTCGCTCTAGTAGACAGGTATCCTCGAATACGAGTGGCTAGCTATATATACCTCACGGCTAACTCTCTTTCTCGTTTTCCATTTCAGCGGCCTCTACGTTCAAGGCCCCTCTTCCCATATTTTCAATGTCAGCGGTCTCAACCTTTGTTATGGTAATTTACCCACGCACGCATGCACCAGCTATAAATAGGAGCAGGTACTGCCTTTTGCAGAGGGAAGTTTTCAACAGTCAGCTTTGACAGTCGGACCAAACATTCTTGCTGTAACACTCTCGTTTGTATAAGTTTGTATTACTGTTTCTGTTAATATATTTGTTTAACTCAATTCCTGTCTTTGTGTCTTTATTTCTGGCTCTAACAAGGCAACAATAACCTTTAAGCCTAGCTAGTGACAACCGTCGCTGCAGAAGACGAGGCCTGACCTGTCAGTTTGACATATTTCTCGTTCTTCCCGCGAGAACCGGTGGAGAAATCTTCCTTGAGACACCTACCACAGGAAAGCTACACAAAACCCTTTCTGCAAAAGACGAGGCTTGTCATAGCAGTTTCACGCACAGATTTCTCTTTCGCCCCGTGGGAACTGGCGGAGAAATCTCTCTCTCAACAAAAACTACTATACTCAAGAACATTGTTAACTGGGAAACATTGTTAACTTGTTTGTGTGACAATGATACACTAATCAAGAGCAAAAAGGCTGCCGCCGCTGCCAGTAAACAGAGCATGTTTAAACTTGTGGCTCGGCTCCAGGAAAGTTTATAGTCTTGGAAATACTTGTAACAGCTAAGTACTGGGGTTACATCATATAAAAGGCTTAATTAGATAGATAGCTAACATCATCGTGTAATGACTCAACATATAAATCCACGTCCCTATCAATCAAGCTAATTAGGTGACCGTCCAAGTTTACTTGAGCCTGGGCGTTGCTTTACATTCGTCTTGGAAGACGCACACGTATTTTTCAGGGCATATTTTAGGGAAAAAAAAGTGCGTCTTATAAACCGGAAAATACGGTACCCTTGTGGAATAAGGTATTATTCCATCTACGACATTTTACGCGCGCGCGAGTTGCCTCCCTTTCTCCGACACTCGTGTGTGTGCGCGCGCGCGTTTTGACACCCCCCTTTCTCCCGCGTTCGGTCTAATACAGTAGTAACCGTTTTGGTCAGTAGTCAAACGTCCTGCTACTACGGTTTATGCAAATTAGATTTTTGAAATCTTGCCGCGAAAAATTTGTGACGTCAACGACAAACGGTTGTTTAAAAAAAACAGTTGTGTTCCAGACTCTGAGCTGAGCAGACTCATTTTTATCTACGTCAATATTTCTGTTCGACTGACGAAGGATATCTTACTATGCAATACCAAATAATTAATTCTTCGTCCCTTCTGGCTGGTCATTTACAATTAAATCCTTTTCTGAGACGATGCAATACCAAATAATTAATTCTTCGTTCCTTTGAGACTCGTCATTCAAAGTCATATTCCGAGACGATGCAATACCAGATAATTTTTTCCTCGTCACTTTTGGCTCGTCATTCGGAAATTCTTTTACAAGACTATGAGAACACCAGAATATTAATTCCTCGGCCCTGTGAGACTCGTCATTCAAAGTCCTCCTCCGAGATGATGCAAAACATCCAAAATATTAATTCCTCGACCCTGTGAGGCTCGTCATTCAAAAGTCCTACTCCTAGACGATGCAGAACATACAAATCATTCCGTCGTCCACTTTGGGTCTCGTCAGAAATCTGTTTTGAACCAGTACACAAAAAAAAAAAAAAAAAAAAAAAAAATACATAACATTCACTCACATTACCTAAACTCGCAGTGAGTATTTTTCCTTGTATGAATATTACCATGTACATTGACTTACATACTTTTTTTTCTTCAAGAACATTTTCCCGCCTTTAGCCGTCTTGCTTTTTATTTTGGCGCGGAACTATTTCATTGGTCCCTACCACGGGACAAATTACTTGTTTTGCCTGTATTAATAAAAATTACTCTTGTTGAAAACCAGTCTTTTTCAGTCATTCCGAGGAGGCTATCTTGTTAATATTTTATTTATGCACGTGTGGATTTTTTTCACATTTCTTCGTTGTTCATTCACGCTTTTTTTACTTTGCTTGTAGGCTCGGTAGTTTAGTGTGGTGTCTGGCACAAGGCCACTCAGTATAATCCAGCACTACACCCTACCGGGTCCGCAACACCCTGTTGACTAATGCTAGACTAATGCACTTCCTCTTAACTAATTTTGGATGATTTTTATTGAATGCTGCCCTCCTTTGGTCCAGCAGGCAGCAGGATTTTGTTCAAATCAACTGTTTGGTTCTCCAGAAGGAAATTTAAGTAGAGGACTTACTTCCAATCTCACTATATACACAGTGCTGGGTCAGCAAATACACTATGGCGATTTAAGCTGCAAATAATATCAATACGGGAAGAACAGGGAAACGCAAATTGAAAGTTAAAAAGGAATATTATTAAAATTCATACATACAAATACTATAGAAATAATAATTCTTGTTGCAAACAAATGGTTCTGTTTGTGGCTATTTTATAATGAAACAAAATAAATCCACTTAACTAAAGTCCTTAGTGTTTGTAAAATTGTATCGTTTAGGTACTAATATAGTATGGTTCTCATGTCAAAGTTCAGATAGAATCAGAGATAATTTTGGCGTCCTGTGCGTGGCAAATCTGGGCAGAATGGAGGAAGAATAAAAGAATGTCGTTCTTTATAATTGGCGGCAACATATTCTGGCTAGTGATTGGTTGGTTGACGATATACGTGATTCTTAGAGAGTGCAGTTTACCAAGGGCAACAACTCATTTACGTAACCTTTTTCTTATATTTATGCTTGATATTGTTTACTTTAACCTATAAATGTAGCATACCTCAAAACTATATTTTTTATATATATATATATATATATATATATATATATATATAAATTCACAACAAAACAGACAAATTATTTGCCCAAAAATGGTTATACGAATAAAAAGTGCTTAATATAATTTGAAGAAAGAAATAAGAGCAACGTGTAAATTTTCAGTTTTTAAGCCTGTATAGTTATTAAGTTATCAAAAACGTTATACTCTTCAAGTAATAAATTTTCAAACTGAGCCTAGCAGGTTTTTTGTATGGCGATTTAAGCCGCAAATAATATCAACCCAGGAAGAACACGGAACACAAACTGAAAGTTAAAAAGGGATATTATTGAAATTCATATATACAAGTACTATAAAAATAATAGTTACAAATTGTTCTTTTTGAGGCAATATTGTAAATGAAACAATATAAGCCCACTTAACTGAAGTCATTGGTGTTTGTAGAATGGTTTTGTTTACGTACTAATATAGTAAGGCTCTCAAGTCAAAACTGCAGGTAGAATCAAAGACGATTTTCACGTCCTGTGCCTTGCAGATCTGAGCAGAAAAGAGGAAGCGTAAAAGAACAGAATAGCGTTCTTTCTAATTGGCGACAACATATTCTAGCTAGTGATTGGTTGGTTTGACGATATACGTGAGTGCAGTTTACCAAGGGCGACAACTCACTTATGTAACATATTTTTCTTTTAAAACATAGGGCAGCCATTGCTAATATCGACTATCAAAACATACAGAGTGCGATGGATAAATTGTCGTCTAAATGACGCCGAAATGAAAATAACACTGACATCTCATTTGAGCAGATATACAGGGTGGGATGGATAAATTGTTGTCCAAATGACGCCAAAATGAAAATAATACTGATATCTCATTTTAACAGATATACTGTGTGCGATGGATAAATTGTTGTCTAATTGACCCCCAAAATGAAAATAACACTGACATCTCATTTTAACAGATATATTTACCAAAATTACACAAAAAAATATCTTGAAATATTAAAGAGTAAATTTCTTCAATAAAATCGCCATTGGCTTCAACCACGGCATCCAGACAACTTCAGAATCTCTTGCATCTTTTCTGGACGGTCTCCTTGTTTAAGTTGGTCAATCATGCCATAATAATTGCCTTTAGTTCATATTTAGTGTTACAAGGAGTTTTGTCATTCTATCGCTCAACTGCGCCACACATATAATAATCTGGTGAGTTAAGTGACCAGATGTAAAGGGTGACATGGTCGAAAAAATTGTCTGACAGCCATGACTGTTTTCTCCTGCTTGTGTGGCATGGTGCAGAATCCACAGCAAAAAAATAATAATTTATTATTTTTTATGATTTTTGAAGTGCCTTTAAAACCCAATAATTTTAAAAAATAAGTTACTCTAAAATTCGCTTGAGGATGAAATGGAACTAATGTCTTTAATTTAATTACAAAATAAAATTCGAAGCTTTTAGCTTCCATTTTTGAAACATGGTTAGAACTGTGTAGCGAATAAAAGCATATTTTAAATCAATTAATTTATAATATTAATGTTCTGTAAATTTACATTGACTATTTTGTAAAAATAAAAATATCTATAAGAACACCAGATTATATATCTTACTGTTCTTTCTGAAATATATATATATATATATATATATATATATATATATAAAATATATATAACCAGTAGAGAAGACAATATTTATTAATGAAAATGACAATATTCTCCACACGTGATAAATACTGACGTTATTTTCAGTTAACAATATGAAAATAGCATTCTCTACATTCCAGTTGCTAGGAACATTCTGGTTTCTGTTTTTATTACTTACCTTGTTCAATTAAATTCATTTCGAATTTTGCTTTGATAAAGTCCACATTGGACGAAACGCGTCAGCAATTACTAGTTTTCCTATTGTCATTTATATATATATATATATATATGTATGTATGCATGTAAATATGTAGAAAAATTAAAAGAACACGTTAGGTAAATAATCCGAAGTTCTTTAGTGTTTTTGATTTTATTTTTTTTAAAAAAACAGTGCTCATTTTTTTTTTTTTAGAGTCTAAATGTAATTATTTTCAAAAAATATGATTCCTTATCAATAAGTGTTCTCATGTTCAGAAAAAAAACAGGATAAAAATATCTTGAAACATGAAAGTTTTCTTATGTAACGAAGGCATCATATTTTTTAAATTAAATAATTATATATATATATATATTTTATATATATATATATATATAATACTGCATACAAAAAACAAAAATTTTAAATTCTTCTTTTCATTTCACCTTTGAAAGTGAAGTTGAAGATACAGAGAAAAGTTAAAAACAATGGTGAAATAAAATATATCTAATGGAGAGGAAATTTGGACTGTTTGTCTTTTAAATTAAATATATATATATATATATATATATATATATATATATATATATATATATTGTTAAATGTAACAGACAACGAATGTCTATTATGTTTGATCATGAGCCGTTCTAAGCTTTGTATAGTCGCTTTAGTTTTTCAAAAAAAATAAAGACAAAAACTGTCTAATTTTGATTATGCTGTTCCTTGATCTTAGGTTTCGGCTCACGTAACTCATCATCAGAGTGGTTATATGGAAATTACCAGAGTCATGTTCACCGTCAAAGAAAACATTGTGTCATGTTTACATAGAAGTTTGCTATGCGACGATAACGGTCGCGGAATAGCAGACGCAGGTCGTAAATTCGTAATGAGGTTCTATGACGTCGTAACATAACCACGAGAGAGAAAGAAATGCTATCAACAGAACCATGTTTAAATGCATGTAATATGTTGTGACTTGTTTGAAATGCAATTTTGTTGAGTGTGGGTTGCTTTGTTTTAATGTAGATGGCCTCCAATATCTGAAGGTTCTTTTTACTGTGTGTATGTGTGACTATTGTTGTGTTATCTACTAATCTTATGTACATATTGTTATCGTTGCATAGCAAACTTTTTATGTAAACATAACACGATGTTGTCTTTTATGGTGAACATCCCTGTGGGAATGTCCATATAAGCACTCTGATAATGGCTCACGTGAAAAAGCACGGTGGAGTAATGGATAGCAGCATGGATTGAGGAATTGGAGAATCGAGTTCGAATTCATGTCAAATCCATTACATTCACTTACGTGCTAATACCCTTGGGAAAGGTATGGATTCTCTTCTATGGGTAAATAGCAGGACAGACCGGGTTCTATAGCCTTGGATGGCAACTGGTCTACCGCAGAAAGAAATTGCAACCTACTGCGGGAAAAAATTCTGCCTCGTCATTGAGACGAGGGAGATTTTTGAATTGAAAGATACATGATCACCTAAGCGTGGATCCCGCATGGCACATAATTGACTGAGCCGAAAGCTTAGATCGAGGACCAGCATAATAAAAAAAAATATCCAAATGCACATATTCTGTCTTCATTTTCACCTGAAACTAAAGCCACAAAGCTTAGAATAGCTCATGATCAAACATAATAGACATTCGTTGTCTGTTATATTTAAAAATATATACATATATATATATATAATTCGCAGACAAAATTGTTTCGCAGACATTCGAATGCTTCAAGCCAGGACCGAAACCCGACCGCTTTGATGTCAGCCAGAGTTTCTACCACTGAGATATCGTTCAAAATGAGAAAATATATAATAATTCTAGCGTACTGTTTTTTACGAATGTAAACAAACGACAATCAGTCAGAGGGCTCCAATTCATTTTACTGAAGAGCTTAAATAATTATTATATATATATATATATATATATATATATATATATATATATATATATATATATATATATATATATATATAAAAAATATACGGAAAAAAAAAAAAAAATCCTACGTGACGACGACATGATCATGTTAAAACGGAACGCTGATCTTAAAAAAAAAATTTCAGTTATCTGTTTGGATAGTTCTTGCTCTTGTGTCCATTGTCTTTTTCATGTTAAATTGAATACAGTCTAATGTTAATTGTGTTTTATGAATATGTCCTGAAGATGGTCTATTAGACCGAAACGTCCGACGTTGACATTATATTAACATTAAAACAGCATAATTGCATATTAGGATTTTTTTGTTTGTTTTTCCGTATATTTTTCTTCATACTGTCGGATCTATATCCATATATTTGCTTATATATATATATATATATATATATATATATATATATATATATATATATATATATATTATATTATACTGATAAAATTTTTTGGCAATTCAAATAAATTTCGTATAATTAACACCCTTCTTTTCTTCAGGTAAAATTGATCATTTCAGAAGAATAAAAGAATGAAGATGTCAAATAGATTCCCTTGAATCCCGAATCGAATTTTGTCTGAATAATATTTTATGACGCAGACAAATTTTAAAAACACCTTTCATTAACAGTGACACTCAAACTGACAGGTTTATACCAACAAAATTCACCTCAGACAAGGAACCAGGTTTGTTTTTTCTTTATTATAGTTTATTTCAGTGATTTTTTTTAAATTTTCGTATATATGCAAAGTATTTTCTTTTTATCTGATAAGCTTTCATATTTCTCTATAAATAGCTCTTGATAAATAGCCGGAAGGCCATTGCTGTTACCCTAAACAGATATAATACCCTAAACGTCTGCTTGGTTAAGATTGATTCGAAAGAAATATTTTGGGAAGGATAAATCAATGTGAAGGATGTGTGGGTGGCGTAACAGTTATTATTGTAGAAAATGGAGTTATGGTGCGTTATCAGTTATAGTGAAGTGTAAGGTCTCTACAAATAAAATTAATGTATTTTGACTGATACAAGGTCGTCAAAATGTTCGTAGTAGTCCTTGCAAGAATGAGTTAATGTGTACGTAGTCAGGAACGTATGTGTGGAGGTACGCATGAGCGTTATCGTAGGGTAGGAATGTCTTTAAAGTAATCGCTCGATCTTAAAATGTTCCGTTCGTTTATCAAGTATAAAAGAGGTGAGGGGCAAAGGTAGAGATAATAATAACGATCGCTTGACGTTTGTCAAGGGACGTGAAAACTAATGTTTCCTTCTCTCTGGTGACAGGCGAACTTGCCCGTCTTTTTTTTTTGTTTGTGGAGCTTGAAAAGGTGATTTGGGAATTCACTTTTTGATTATGATTGGGCATTTTCCATTGGACGACAAACAAACTTCGCGTTTTTTATAAAAAAAGGTCCGTAAAAAGAATTTTGTTTCTGAGAATTGAAGATTATTTGAATTTTGTTTTTAAATGTTTTTAGTTTTCTAATGGACGAAAAACATCTCGCATCAAGGTGTGAAATTTCACGAGTTTTTGTTTTGGATTCGCTTTTGCGTGTGTGTTAAGCAAAGTTTGTAAAAGTCTTTTAATTTCTAACAAAATCAATGAGTCAATTTTTTAGCATTTGAATTTTAAAACTAGATCATGTTTTTGTTCACTACAGATCAGGCTATTATAGTTCAATAATAGTTTAGTTGAATGACATTTTTTTTTCAAAAATTTTTACATTATTCTAATTTAAAATTTTAGATTGATTGTTTTTTGAAAAAACAAAGCAACAATTTTATTTTATGTTGTTTACCGATCTAAATTGACCCGGGATATGTTTAACCTGTTAGGGTCCCAGCTATGGACATATTGACCCCCCAAAAAAAAAAAAACACAATGAAAGTATAAATAACATATTTTATATAAAAATAGCAGAATTACCAACAATACCAATTTATAATAAAATTAATAACTATATAAATTAAATAAAATGACCAACGATACCAATTTATAGTAAAATGACCTACAATACCTATTTATAGCAACATGACCTACAATACCTATTTATAGTAAAATGACCTACAATACCTATTTATAGTAAAATGACCTACAATACCTATTTACACTAACATGACCAACAATACATATTTATTGTAAAATGACCAACAATACCTATTTATAGTAACATCAACTACAATACCTATTTATAGTAACACGACCTACAATACCTATTTATAGTAACATGACCAACAATACCTATTTATAGTAACATGACCTATAATACCTATTTATAGTAAAATGACTTACAATACAATATTTATAAATTTATGACCAACAATAATATTTATTATAAAAATTACCAACAATACCTATTTATAGTAAATATAACCAACAATACCTATTTATAGTAAAAAATTTACACAATTTATTTATTGTAAAATGACGAAAAATACCTATTTGTAGTAAAATGACCAACAATATCTTCACTCTTCCGCAATATTGTTTCAAAACAATGGTTAGAATTTTAATAAAACCTAACCATGTGAAATTGAATTTATACATTTTCTTTGTTCTTGAGAATTGCCAACAAAAATAATAAAAACTATTTATGATGCAAATTATTTTCAGTTAGAGTTTATCTCTGTAAAGGGACAAAATGAATAAAAAGACAAGAGGAAAAACTGTTCTTAGCCGACGCGTTTCATTTTCTGGAGGAATTATTCAAGGCAAACGATTTATTATATTGTTTAATGGAATGGTTGACAAAACATGGGTTAGTTGCCAATTGATTCAAAATTTATAAAATAGTCAATAATAAGGATTTCCTTATAGTTGGTTTACATATTTTAATAATTTAATAAATGTTTATAAATTTATGAATAAAAACATTGTTTTCATATTTATTTCTTTATAAATTAGCAAATACTAAATATTGCATTAGTTTTAATTGTATTAGTTTTTAGAATGTTGTAAATATAAAATTATTCTTTTAAATAAACAATCTAATGAATAGTGTTTAATATTTTTGTTGTAAATTCTCAAGAACCAAAAAAAAATGTATAAATTCACTTTCATTATATATTTAGGCTTTATTACAATTCTAATCATCGCTTTTTAAAACAACAAATTTTGCCGAAGATGGAAAGTAATTAAATTTTCTATCCTCTGCGGCTGGTAGAGAATAAAAAAGAAAAAATGTTTATAGTTACTTTGTTAAAAACTATTAAAATAATACCGGTGTTGGTGGAAAATATGTCCTTTTGACACTCTTTTTCTTACAATCTTAAATAATTTATTTGTTCGTTGTTTACATGCTCCGTCCATAGAATCTTCAGTATCCTTCTGCAGATTCTTAAAAAATATATAAATTCATTTTCATCATATGTTTAGGTTTTATTACAATTCTAATCACCGTTTTTTTTTTAAAACAATGAACATTGCCGAAGAGTAAAGGTAGCTAAAATGTCATATGAAAAACCGTCCTTTTGACATTTTTGGCCTTTTTTTACGGGCACGAATGTCCATGTTTGCTAAAAGAAATAAATACAACAGATGTGGTTAGAACTTGAATTCAGCTCAGTAATTTTTTTTTAAATTTGGATATATACCGTCATATTACATCTACATATATTTATAAAAAAAAAAAAAACTAGAAGAAAAAAATCAGAGTTTAAGATTTGTTGGTAAATAGTTTCATCATTTTTCTGAGAAGTTGTAGTTTTCAGACCTTCCTTAAATTTAACCCGACCTATAAAAGCCAGAAAAGTATCCTGGATAATCATGGTTGTTGATATCTGTCATGTTTTTGCTTGGCAGACATATTACCAGCACCCCATGTCTAACAATCATTTTACAGCTTCCGGTGGCTGAGTGGTATTCAGTTCAGGATTGCCCTTCTCCTAGAATAGTTGTCAACCAAGGCTAGAGAGCCCTGTCTGCCCTGTTATTTAAAATAAAAATAGCTAGAAGGGAGAAGACAATAAATTTATACATTTCTTTGCATTATGAATAATGAAAGCAAATGCAACGAACTCGATCTGAATTTGAACTCGGTTTGCTAGTGCCTCATTTCAAACCATTAACTTGTATCGGACCGTGGGTTTAATACACGTTGTGATATGAACACGTATGGAACTCCTGAAACTAAAGGCCCACTGTAAAAATATGCCGGTATAGAGATAGGTCCAACCAAAAGAAAATGTAACAGAAAAACAAGAGACCGATATACATGGACAAACAAAATCTGTGTATTAGTCAACAAAAAAGGGTTTACAATAGACATAATTAGATGTATATTTATGAACGTAAGAAGAGTTCGTGTTAAAAAAAAGAATGTTATTATATACGTTTATATATATATATATTCTTGTAAATATAACAGACAACGAATGTCTATTATGTTTGATCATGAGCCGTTCTAAGCTTCGTATAATGGCTTTAGCAATGAAGAAAATAAAGACAAAAACTGTCTAACATCATCTGATATTTTTTTGATTTTTGAAAATGCAAAGTATTAAAAAAAAAAAAAAGAAAGAAAGTATTCTCAGGTATTTATAGTTTAGGGATAGCGTCCCCTAGGTGCAATTTGGACAATTAAGAAATTAAGGAGGAGTTAACTTCGACAAACTTGACCATAATATTAGCTGCGCATCAAAGTTGTTTATAAAAGTTAGAAAAAAACAAAGAAAAAGGAAAAGCTAGAAAAAAAAAAAAAAACATTTCTAGTACTTTTTAAGTTACATAAACCCTCACAGAAAAGATATTTTCCTTTTTTTCTTTTCTTCTTTTTTGTTATTTATTTATAAATATAGGTAAAGCAAATATAGATTTTCGAATTCAGACGTTGGTTTGTTATTTTCTCGTATAGCTTTAACAGTTTACACCGAGCATACTATGACGTTGCTAGGATTTTAATATGTGTTATTTTTTTATCAATACAAGATAATTTATACTAAGCGGAAGAATAGAAATGTTGGTGGTTATCAATGATTAATAAATATTAATTCAATAGCACCAATAATCAGTAATAAATCATAGACTTACAAAAAATAAATAGCGATGCCAAAAGAAATGAGTTTAATTTAATCAACTTAAAAATATTGTAATTAAGATTTAAAAAAAAAAGATGGAGCAATTAGTCAAATGCAAGAGCGGGTAGGGTAGGTGGAGAATTCTGGAGGCTGGGTGACGGATAAGTATGGATTAAATTCAAAATTACCATAGAAAAAGAAAATGTATTGTTAAATACATTAAATAAGAAAAAAGTAGTTTATAGATAGATAGATAGATAGATAGATAGATAGATAGATAGATAATGAAGAGACAGACAGACAGACAGACAGATAGATAGATAGATAGATAGATAGATAGATAGATAATGAAGAGACAAACAGACAGATAGATAGATAGATAGATAGATAGATAGATAGATAGATAGATAGATAGATAATCAAGAGATAGATAGATAGATAGATAGATAGATAGATGAAGAATTTTTTAAAAATTAATTTAAAGAAAAGATTTTTAGATAGATAGATAGATAGATAGATAGATAGATAGATAGATAGATAGATATGAAGAAACTGTGATAGATACATTCATACATGCATGCATACATACACACATACATACATACATAGGTACAAAATACAGATATAAATAAATACAATTAATAAAAGGAATGACTAGAGGAAAATTTTTTGTAACTTTAATAGATATTAGATAGATAGATAGATAGATAGATAGATAGAAAAGATATGGATATATGTAGACTGAGATAGTTAAGATCGTAGATCTGTAAATGTTTGTGAGAGAAACAGGGGAGAATAAAGGGAGACTGTGTGTGTTAGTAAATAAACAGACATTTAAAACAGATAGATAGATAGATAGATAGATAGATAGATAGATAGATAGATAGATAGATGTTTAATACTATCTAGACACACACACACACACACACACACACACACACACACACACACATAAAAAAGGACAAGACGACTTACTTTGTTTTAGATATTTTCATTTGGGATAATAATGAAAGAAGAAAAAACCAATTTGGAGGGCAAAAGTTTTTCCTTTTTAATGCAATCAATTTTAAAGGAAAATAAAAATAATAAAAAAAAAAGCCGGGGACAAAAAGAAAGACGTTGTTGTTATGTCTGAAAAGGCAACAATTAACGTCGGTTTTTTTTAAAGTGTTGGAAAGATTATCCATTGAAAAAAAAACTAATTGAAGATCTAGAGACGTCGCTCAGGTAGACACGTTATTTTAGATACCATCCATACCAATGATAACCGAGATTTTTCTATAGCAGGATATCAAATTTAATTAGTTGTCTGTTTACTAGATAAATGTTCTTTGACAGGTTCTTGATAATACATGCTGTTGATAGGTACATTCTTGTTTCTGCAACCACCGACAAACTAGCCTATCTGCTAAAATAATGACGTTGATCCAAAATCCGTCTCTCTCTATCTCTCCAGATCCCACCCCCCTCTAGATCTAGATTTTTATGCATAATCTGTCTGATATATGTTGTCGTCTTTTCATATTTATCGATTTCATTCTATTCATCTATCATATCACACTATCCCAGTTCGTTAAAAGAGTCAAATGTCTGTCTATGAAAATAAAAAAATGTGTAAAACTCATGTGTGTATCAATGAAAATGTATGTGTGTGTGTTCTTTCGTTACACAATTTACTCATATTAATTTGTATTTCTTTTTTTCTGTATTCTTTTCTTCCCTCTTGTTTTTTTTTCTTTTTTCTTTTCTTCTTTTTTTTTCTTTTTGTTTTTCTATTTATTTTCTTTTTTTTTTTTTCTCTTTTTTTTTTTTTTCTTTTATCTTTTTAATTTTTTTCTTTCGTTTTTTTTTTTTATTTTCTTTTTTTTTCTTTTCTCTTTGCCTTTTTTTTTTAAAATTTTTATCTTTTCTTCTTTTTTTTTTTTTTTTTTTCCTGCCTCTTTTTTTTTTTTTTTTTTTTTTGCTTAAGTTTTTCTTTGGTTTTTTTTTGCCTACGTTTTTTTTTTCTTTCTTTTTCTTTTTTTTTTTTTTTTATTTTTATGCCTTTTTTTTTTTTTTTTTTTTTGCCTTTTTTTTTTTTTTTTTTTTCTACCTTTTTTCGTTTCTTTTGCCCACGTTTGTAAAATTTTTCTTTTTTTTCTCTTGCCTTCTTTTTTCTTTCTAAAATCTTTTTCTTTTCTTTTTCTTTTTTTTCTTTTTTCTTTTTTTTTTTGCTTTTCTTTTTTTTGTTTTTTTTTTTCTTAAGTTTTTTTTTTCTTTTATTTTTTTCTTTTTTTCTTTTTTTTTTTTTCTTTTATTCTTTTTCTTTTTTTTTTTTTTTCTTAAAATTTTTTGGAAATTTTTACCTTTCTTTCGTTTCTTTTTCTTAATTTTCTTTCTTTCTTTTTTTTTCTTGCCTTTTTTTTTTTTTTTTTTTTTTCTTTTTTTTTCTTTTATGAGAGGCATTTTTTCGTTTCTTTTTTCTTTCTTTCTTTCTTTTCTCTTGCCTTCTTTTTCTTTTTTCTTTTATCTTGCCTTCTTTTCTTTAAAAAAAATGCCTCTTTTTTTTTTTTTTTTTTTTTCTTATTTTTTTTTCTTTTTAACAGCCGTTTTTTTTTTCTTTCTTTCTTTCTTTTTCTTGCCTTCTTTTTTTTTTTCTTTTTCTTGCCTTCTTTTCTCTTTTCTTTTTTTTTGCCTTAATTTTTTTTTTCTTTTTCTTTTTTTCATTTCTTTCGTTTCTTTCGTCTTTTTACTTTTTTTTTTCTTTCTTTCTTTCTTTTTCTTTGCTTTTTTTTTTTTTTTTTCTTTTATCAACCTTCTTTTTCTTTTTCTTTTTTTCTTTTTTCTTTTTTTTTTTTTTTTTTTATTTCTTTTTTTTTCTTTTGCCTACGTTTTCTTTCTTTCTTTCTTTTCTCTTGCCTTCTTTTTCTTTTTTCTTTTATCTTGCCTTCTTTTTCTTTTTCTTTTTTCTTGCCTTCTTTTTCTTTTTCTTTTTTCTTGCTTCACCTTTCTTTCGTTTCTTTTTGCCTTTTTTTTTCTTTTTTATTTTTTTTTTTCTTGCCTTTTTTTCTTTCTTTTTTTCTTGCTTTTTTTTTTTTTCTTTTATCTTGCTTCATTTTTCTTTCTTTTCTTTTCTTTTTTTTCTTTCTTTTTTTCTTTTCTCTTTCTTTCTTTTTTTTTTTTTTATTTTTTTTTTTTTTTTTTTTTTTCTTTCTTTTTTTTTTTCTTTTTTCTTTTTCTTGCTTTCTTTCTTTTTTTTTCTTTTCTTTTTTTTTTTTTTTTTTTCTTTTCTTTTTTTTTTTCTTTTTTTTTTTAATTTGCTTTTTTTTTCTTTTTTTTTCTTTTTTTCTTTTTTTTTTTTTTTTTCTTTGCTTTTTCTTTCTTTTTTTCTTTTTCTTTATTTTTTTTTTTTTTTTTTTTTCTTTTTCTTTTTTTATTTTTTCTTTTTTTTTTGCCTTATTTTTTTTTTTTTTTTAAAAATTTTTTTTCTTTTTTTTTTTTTTTTTTTTTTCTTTTTTTTTTTTCTTTCTTTTTTTTCTCTTTTTTTTTTTTTTTTTTTTCTTTTTTTTTTTTTTTTTTTTTTCTTTTCTTTTTTCTTTTTCATCTTTTCGTTTTTTGCCTACGTTTTTTTTTCTTTTTCTTTCCTTTTTTTCTTGCCTTCATTTTTTTCTTTTTTTTGCCTTTTTTTCATTCTTTTGTCTTGCCTTCTTTTTCTTTCTTTTCTCTTTCCTTCTTTAAGAAGACACTTTTTTTTCTTTCTTTTCTCTTGCCTTTTTTCTCTTTCTTTCTTTTTTCTTTCTTTTTTTCTCTTTTTTTTTTTTTTTTTTTTAATTTTTCTTGCTTTTCTTTTCTTTTTTTCGTTTGCCTACGTTTTTTTTCCTTTCTTTTCTCTTTTCTTTTTTTTTTTTTCTTTCTTGCCTTTTTTTCTTTTTTTTTCTTCTTCTCTCTTTTTTTTCTTTTTTCTTTCTTTTCTCTTGCCTTTCTTTACCTTCTTTTCTCTTGCCTTTCTTTTCTTTCTTTTCTCTTGCCTTTCTTTTCTTTCTTTCTTTTCTTTCTGTCTCTTCTTTCTTTCTTTCTTTTTTCCTTTCTCTTTCTTCTTGGTTCCACTTTCCTTTCTTTTCTTTTGCGCTCTTTTTTTCTTTCTTACTTTTGTTCCCTCTTTCTTTTCACGAAGTTTTTCTTTTTCTTTTTTGAATGTTTTATTTGCAACAAACATCACGGGCTCTTTTTATTCATATGTTTCTTTTTTAATTCTAGATTCCGTTTTCACCTTCTTAGCTAAAAAAAAAGGGATTGTTAAGTTTAGCGTTTCCAACGATTTGTGCCACATCTGACCGCGTGGGGCGGTTGGTATATATCCTGCAGTTGGACATTATGGAATTCACTTGACTAACTTCTAACAGTTGACTACTTCTTCTACGCGCCACTGGCAAATCTTATATGTGTTGTTCTTGTCCTAAGTATTATCGTTCATTACCAACCTTCGTTTAGTTATTATTCAGTAATCTTACCTAGGTTACACCAATTTCTTTATGAATATATATTGTTGGTATTTTTTATATAAAAAAATGTATTTTTATACTTTCATAGCGTTTTGTTTTATTCTGATGGGGGCACTATTTGCCAATAGCTTGGATCCTAACAGGTGCTACCACCCCGGGTCAGGGTGAACCAGGGAACAATAGCAAAATCTCAATTTCCCGATCATAGACCTTTCTATCGGATGTAGTTTATCGTCATGCCCTGGACTTTCTGTTTACAAAATTCTAGAATATATAAATATATAAACAAATAATAATAATAAATTGCCTTCTTATCCATATAACAGTCTCTGCATATTGCAATGTATCTTTGAAGATCTTCAAAAAACTATCAAAATAAAAGGACCTTGAAATCCACATCTCAAAAATGAGAGCGTCAGCGATCCCTGTTGTAGTTGGAGCCCTCAGATTGGTTGGAAAAGATTCCAGTAGACTCATTGAAGAGATTCCTGGTAGCCCACGCCTTAAAGAAATACAAAAAATAAATAATAATAAAAAATTGTTCTCACGAATACAGCCAATGTCTATGTAAAATATGTTTGTGTCTTTTTTTTTATTATTATTATTTTTAATTGCACAGTGGAAAATGTCCAGATGACATTTCTGACCTTAGTCTGGGCGGGACACGGCAAAAAATGAGTACCCACCAGAAATCAAAGGAAATAATAATAATAATAATAATAATAGTATCAAAGAGTTTTAACCTGTGAACATTTCACGGTTTTCCTTATTGAACTTACTGATGAATCTTAATTTAATGATTAAATAAGGTCATGGTGACATCCAGCACTTTAAAATACCTGAGGAAAAAATGAAATTTAAAAAGTGGTTATAATGAATAATACAAAAAGTAGAAAGAAAAAAGCATTTTCCAATGATGATAGTAATAAAGGAACTGGAAATTTTTATTACTCCACTTGGCTTTGTCAAACGCACGTAGGTGGCGCTGTTGAAGTCTATAAAGTGACAAACATTTTTCTTCATCTTTCTCTTTTCCTCCTCTTACTCCAAGATGTAGCACGATGTGAAAATCGTGTCCCCGCTGAGACATATCCATTTTCCAAGACCACGACCTATAAAGTAAATCAACCTTTTCTTTGGTAGTTCCATCTCAGTGCAAGGTCGACTTGAGCTCGACCATTATAACCATGCCTAAACCCCCAACGCTAAAGTAAGTATAAATTTTTCTTTGGTTCATCCAGCTATGCGCAAGGCTCACTTGAGCTCGATTATTATAACAATGCTTATCCTTACTTACTTACTTACTAAGAAAACGGACATGGCTTTATAACCATGGTTAAAGCTGTGACAATGAAGGTAGTATAAATATTCTTTGATTGTTCCAACTCTGCCCAAAGCTGACTTGAGCTCGACCATAATAGTGATGCATATACTCACTTATCCTAACTCTTGGACCAAAAAGAAAATGGATATACGTAAGGAACATCGAGAACTTTGTTTCACTACATAATATATATTAAAAAAAAAGAGCGAATAAAAGGTCCGTAGTAGAAAACCTCTTTTTTGTATGCTTCTACATTATTTTTTTTACACCCACCCACCTACCATACATACGCCAAAACAATCAACCTTTAAATTCTATATACCCATGGAAATTCTCACATTCTATCGTTAAATATTAACAATTATGAATGCAGGTAATTATTTAAAGAAGCAAAGTACAAATGTAAAGATTTTAAAAAAATACTAGGTTTTGTAATTCACTGAAGCAGACGTTATGCACATTATCACGTTATTGTCTTATCTTTTTTCTTTCTTTCTTTATCTACTGCTACCATACCAGGAATTTGCAGACAGGGAAGGGACAAGATATTGAAAGGCGTAACATAAATGCAAACTAAGAAACTAATGAATGATGGGTAATCGATAACAGCTAACCACTCGTATCCGAGTATACCTAACCACTAGGGAGGCTAGCCAATCACTGTTGCAGATGCCTGATCAGGCACATTTTGTGTTTGTTCAACACCCACAGAGCCTAGCTGTGGTTTATACTGCACTTATGATGGGAATGAGAGAAGAAGCAAAATTATATCAGGGTTGAAATTGAAATTATATTGTATTTTTTGTTTTATTTTGAGTTTACATTGGATGTATGACTTTTCGCATCCAGAAGAGACGAGTTCAGCCATTTTTTAATTGTCTATATTTCTGAAATGTAACTATTTACACTATTTCTATTGTTCAGATTATAGCCCCCATCTTTATTGCCATATTCACGACATTTCGGCCGCTGTACGCTCCGGCCTTCTTCAGGTGATATTTGTTGGAATTTCAAACCTGTATCCATTATTCCATTAAGGAAACCAATCCTATAGTCAAAACCTGCTGTTACCAACTTGACTACAGGAGACCGTTTTAAATAATGCAAAATTGAACGAGGAATACGAGAACTTGTTTATTTTACTTCATTTTTACAATGAAATAATTTAATTGATTTTAAAAAAAAGTACAAAAATTAAAAATTGTGGCTACATCTAAAAATCCTATAATAAACAAAATTAATTCATCTGTAATGAATATCACTATAATTGACGACATTATCACATGGGTGACCACCATTCCAGACGGGACTACTTTTTTAAACAAGTATTTTTGGAAGATTTTTTTTTTTTCAATCAAGTTCACCCCAAGCAGGATAGTGAAGCCACTAAGACACAAAAGAGTTACTGAGTGTGGAAAAATTAAAAACAGAAACATTATTAAGATTCAAATTACCTACTTAAGGAACACACATCTATAGGAGTGATTTTCCAGAAGTAAATAGAGTTACAGGTTCAATTCCTGTTGTGGGTCATAATTTTTCTTCACGAGGACTCCTCAATCTTGGCTGGTTGTTATAAGCTTCAATGTTTCAGAGAAATAAAAACACAAAAAAAACAAAAAACAAAAAAAAACAGGGATAGCAACTGAAATATGTGTAAGTTTAAAAAAATCTAAACATTTGTTGCAATAAATAATGCTTAGATTAAAAATCCATTTCAAACGCACACACGCACACACACACACACAGACACACACACACACACACACACACACACACACATATATATATATATATATATATATATATATATATATAGATAGATAGATAGATAGATAGATAGATAGTGGTAAATATACACATACATTTGCAAAATATATAAATATATTACATACATACATATAAATACAATACAAAATATTTTTGTAGAAAAATAAATAATTTAAGGATAGAATCAGGTATAACTAGTCCAGGACAAATGAACAAAATAATATAAATATTTTCTAAATTTCAATTGACTTTGGTTGTTAAAATTCGTTGGAATCGTTTTTGAATTTATTCATTTGATACAAATTGAAAAAAAAATTATTAATTTTTAAAAAATTGAACAACAATAAAGTTTAAAGAAAAAAAAAATCAGAAATAAAACTTTCAGAAATAGATTTATAGATATATATAAATATAAAAATGATATATATATATATATATATATATATAAAAATTGAAATTTAAATGACACATAAATTCAAAAAAATGAAAAATATATATAGAAATGCTTTTTTTTTTAATTCATTTTTGAATATTTGAAATTAAAAAGGATCCAATCAGTTGAATAAATTTAGGACAAACAAGAACCTTAAATAATTTTTTTTTAATATTCCAGTTGTCCTGACATAATTTTTTTTGGAATTTTTACGATCAATCATGGAATTTTTAAAAAAAATATACATTTTATTTCCTATTCATATATTTATATATTTAAAAATATTATATATATATTTAATATATAAATATATAATATATATATATATATATATAAATATATACATTTAAAATATTTTCATTAAATATATAATTTTAAATAACTTTATATATTATGTCGATTAGTTTTCGCTGTTATTTTTTAAAATTTACTTAAAAATCAGAAAATGAAGTCATATGTCCAGTTTACACTGGATTAAAAAAAGCAAAAATAATTTCAGTTTATACTAGATCAGAAAGTAGACATATGCTTTTTGAATACTGTATGTATATAGAATATACATCAAATTCGAGGATTACCCATCTACTAGTGTGGTTATAATCCCTGTTGCAGACTTGCTCAATTGCATTTGTGTTTGTTCAGCAAACCACAGAGCCAACCTGTGGGTTATACTGCATCTATGCTTAGCAGACCTTAGTTACAGTTTCTGGGAAAAAGGCGTGTTATATAATGATCAATTTGATTAGAAGTTTGGATTAAAGCCCTCGGCGACGATGATTTTTGACTTCGTGCTAATAGTACGATTATCGACGGTCCCCAAAGGGTTCCGTCTATCCAATTTTCATACAATAATTGGGTCAATCTGATTGTGGAATTTCAGGCATTTTTCCAAAGGTACCGCACGCTGGGATTGAAAGAGAATCAATGCACCGAATAGGTTAAAAAAATAATGACGTAATAATGTCGTTTTTTGACGTTAAAAATACGTTAAAAAACGAAATTATTACGTCTTTATTTTTGAACCAACCTAATACCAATGTCAAACACAACGCTAGACATAGGGCTTGTTTACGCCAAATTCAAAAGTTTTGTTTATACTTGAGTCAAGAAGGTAAACATCGGTCATGTTTATAACTCAGTCTACATCGTATTCTCTGGAAGGTACTTTCCTGTGGGTACTCTTACACCCCTGCAAGTGATTTTGTCGGTATATTGAAAGCCCTACTGAAAGCCCTTATATGTACTGAAGAGTTCTTTGCAAATAAAATGCTAATTTACTCTTACTTCAAATATAACCTATTACCGGCAAGCCTTACCCTAGCCTCTGTCTGAAAATTGACAGTACCACAAACCATACTACTTAAACATAACCCTAAAAAAAATCACATGAACAATTGGCGATTTTACCTCACAAAAGGACGTGAAAAAGATTTAAAATTAAATATTCAATGAATACTAAAATAAATGATTAAAATGCCGAGTGCCTAACCGCTGAATTAGGGAGAAATAAAATTTAAATCTATATATATATAAAACAAAGGATGTCTGTGTGTGCATGTCTTTTTATGTAATACCTTTTCATTCGAGTTCCATCCAACCGATTTTGACCAAACTTACGATGTAAGAGATATGTTCTTAGCGTAAAAAATCGAGGCTTGTTAAAAAATCAATAATCGATAAAGCCAATCATAAATTGATAAACTCAACATTTTTCCACCGATCTCATTCAAACCAGGCATGTAGGTTACTTACATCATGACGAGCTCAACGATACCTCATTTTTATTCCTACGCCACTGCGTTTAGCGAAAAACCACCAAAAACGAAAAATCGATTTCAACACAAATTGATTTCAACACAAATTTTAAACTGAAAACTTCCTCAATTTTCAACCAATTTAATACAAACTTCACTCAATTGTAGCCAACAATAAGTTGATTGTTTAACAGTCATTTAACTTGATAACTGAGTCCACCCATAGAAGTAAATAGTGAAAAATGGCGATTTCACTGGTTTCTTTTTTTTATTTTTGTAGACCTTTCAACAAATTTTCATGAAACGTAGCAATTGTTTTATAAATGTATCCTCTTTTACATCCCTGGTAGTACTCTGAAAAATTAAATTTAGGAAAAACTCCAAAATAATTGTGGTCTGAAGTGGGTCTTCATGTTGCCTGTTTTACCCCTTCATGGCCTCGGCTAACTTCGATTGAATAAATACAGACTACTTTTGTTATATCAGTAACTGCATTAATTTAAAATGTTTTTTAATGAAAGTACTTTAAAGTAATTGAAGAAAATAGACTCTCTTACATCTAAACATGATGCTGTTTTTGCTCCATTCTAATTGAACGCCTTTTCTGATCGACCAGCTGGGTATGGCTGCTAATAAAAGATATTTTCGACTGTTTTATAATTTTTTAAACATTTAACCTCAGTATTTATTCATTTATTCCTGATTTATTTGTTCTTTCTTTTTTTCCTTCCTTCCATTCTTTTTTCCTTCGTCCCTTCACTTCCTTTACGACTTTTCCCCCGTTTTCCTTCATCATTTATTTCCATCTTTCCTTCATCCCTTTCTTTACCCCTTCCTTCTTCTATGCCTTCCTTCCACCATCTCTTCCATCATCACTTCGTTCCTTTATGCCTTCTTTGTGTTTTCCTTCATCACTTCCTTCCTTTTTTTCCTTCATCTGTTATTTCACTCTTTCCTTCATCCTTTTCTTCCTGTTCTCCTTCATTGCTTCTTTCATCACTTCTTTCCTTCATCCTTCCCTTCACTCTTTTCTTCATCCTTTCCTTCCTGTTCTCCTTCATCACATCTTTCCGTCACCTCTTCCTTCATTCCTTTTATTTGTTCTTTCTTTCCTTCATCACATTCTTCATCTCTTCCTCCTCTTATACTGTCTTTGCTGTTTTTCCTTCTTCACTTCCTTCCTTCATCTATTCTTTTTAACTCGTTCCTACATCCTTTCCTTCCTGTTCTCCTTTATTACTTCCTTCATCATATCGTTCCTCTTTTACTTCATCCCTTCCTTTACTCTTTCCTTCATTTTTTCCTTCCTTCATCCTTTCCATCTTTCTTTCATTCCTTCTTTCAGTCTTTTCTTCATCCATTCCTTCTTTCATTCTTTCCTTCCTGTTCTCCTTCATCACTTCCTTCGTCACTTCTTTCCTTCATCCCTTTCTTCAATCCTTTTTTCATCCTTTCTTTATTTTATCCTTTCCTTCATGTTCTTCTTCATCACTTCCTTACTTTCATCATTTCTGTCTTTCCTTCATCTCTCCCTTCACTCCTTCCTTCATCCATTCTTTCTTTCATCCTTTCCATCGTGTTCTCCCACATCACTTCCTTCATCACTTCTATCCTTCTTTCTTTTATTCCTTCCTTCACTCCTTTCTTCATCCTTTCCCTCTTTCATCCTTTCCTTCCTGTTCAACTTCATCCTTTCCTTCATCACTTCTTTCCTTCATCACTTCTTTCCTTCATTCCTTCCTTCACTCCTTCCTTCATCTTTTCTTTCTTTCATCCTTTCCTTCCTTCGTCACTTCTTTCCTTCATCCCTTTCTTCAATCCTTTCTTCATCCTTTCTTTATTTTATCCTTTCCTTCATATTCTTCTTCATCACTTCCTTACTTTCATCACTTCCTTACTTTCATCACTTCTGTCTTTCCTTCACTCCTTCCTTCATCCATTCTTTCTTTCATCCTTTCCATCGTGTTCTCCCACATCACTTCCTTCGTCACTTCTATCCTTCTTTCCTTTATTCCTTCCTTCACTCCATCCTTTCCCTCTTTCATCCTTTCCTTCATCACTTCTTTCCTTCATTCCTTCCTTCACTCCTTCCTTCATCTTTTCTTTCTTTCATCCTTTCCTTCCTTCATCACTTCTTTCTTTCATCCCTTCCTTACTGCCTTCTTCATCCTTCCTTCTTTTATCCTTTCCTTCATGTTCTTCTTCATCACTTCCTTCCTTCATTCATTCCTTCCTTCATCCTTTCTGTTCTTCATCCCTTCTGACCTCCTTACCTCTCTCTCTCTACTTTCCTTTCTTTTTCTTTCCTTTCTTCTTTCTCATCTCCTTTCTTTCTTTCTTGCCTTCATTCGTTCCTTCTATCTTTCTTACCTTTCCTTCTTTCTTAAATGTATTTCTCCTCCTTTCTTCCCCTTTTTTTCTTAGTCCTTTTCTACATTTCATCTTTTGTCTCTTTGTTTCTTCATCATTAGCTCATGGCTTCTTTCTTATTCATTTCTTTCTCCTTTTCTTCCCCCACCCTTCTTTCTTTCCTCCCACCCTCTTTTACTTTCTTCTTCTCTTCATCATGCTTTCCCTAAATTCCTCTTTTGGAAGAAAGATTTTTTTTTTCGGTTCTATATTGAACTCCTGATTAATGCTTTTAATTGACAAAAAAAAAAAAAAATTAGAGAAATTAATTTGAGAACAATTTAAAAAATATGTCCATCAAATTTATTGTTTATAAAATTTATTTACTTATTAAAAGTAATTAAAATCTAAAAAGAAGGGAAAAATGCATATCAAATTTTAAATACATTTTAATTAGAATTTCTTTCAAAATATTAAGTGGAAAAAATGTATTTAACAAAAGCAAACTTTTTTCTGAAATAATTTGTTTTGCTTTTTTTTTAGAAGACTTTAAAACTCTGCAAATTAATATTAATTAACATTGACACAAATTTCAATTAAATTCTGTAATTAAAAAATCCCTCTTGATCTGCAGTTGAATCAAAATTAGTTTCTAATTAATTTTTTTTTTTAAATTTAAAAGAACTTTGTTTGCGTGACAAGCGAATCTATGTGTGGGTTTGTGACATATGAGTGAGTGAGAGAAAGCAGGATGCACGTATGACAAGCAATAGACAAATTTTGTTTTTATTTATAATATGTATAAGGTTGTTTAGTGTGCAGCAGTAATACTTCCACCTTTGAATATAGCATACAGTGGAACCTCGATTCATGAATTTAATTTGTTCCTGAAGGCCGTTCGTAGCCTGAAATGTTCGTAAATCGAAATTATTTTTCCAGTAGGAATCAATATAGAGTAAAAAAAAAGTCATAGTACAATAAAAGTGGAAAAGAAAAGCACGGCACAACACACGAATGTATACAACACTGTGGTCGATATGTGAGACGTTCGAAAACCGAAGTTACACTGTATTTTATATTATAGACGAAATATCTTTTTAATACTCAAAATCCTATATCGCCTACCCAAATTTCCAATCATCCACCATTTTTTGTTCAGTTGCTCATCGACCACCCAACAGTTGAAATCGGCCACTGGTGGACGATATCACCCAGTTTGTGTGTAGACCATTGATACATAAATTCAAAGGCCATTGCTAAATTTATTTGAGTAACACAATATAAATGAATAATTTTTTTTTTATTTTATATGTTAATTAATTCTATTTGCTACCTTCATTTTTTTATTCGTTGATATTTTAAAATATTTTACTATTTCAAGCTAAACATTACTTGGAGTAGTTTGAATTGCTCCCGAAATATTACTTGAATATTGTTTTCCATTCTTAATTAGGTCTTTTTTCAATTATGGACGGCAAGTTTCATTTAATGACTGGAAAGGCCTGGCAATATTCCTTCAAATTACTGAAACGGGTACTTGTCAATATTTTTTTTTTTATTGTTCTCTATTTTTACACAGATTCTAAACTCATATTTCTATCTTTAAATTTTTCTTTTAAGATTATACAGTGTGTGGCAGAAATACCTCTCACATATACCTCCAAGAAATACCTCTGACAAATACCTGCCACATATACCTCCAAGAAATACCTCTCACATATACCTCTGAGAAATACCACCCATTTATAGCTCCAAGAAATAACTCCGGGAAATAACTGCCACATATACCACCGAGAAATGCCGCCTACATATGCCTCCAAGAAACACCTCCCACACATAGCTCTCAGAAATACCTCCCACATATACCTCCCAGAAATATCACACGCATATACCTCCAGAAAGTTTTCAAGATTATTTTCCATGATATTCACCTCCAAGAAACAATGACATTTACATCCGATATACCTCCTACATATACCTCCAAGAAACACCTCACACATATAGCTCCCAGAAATACCTCCCACATATAAAAAATATAGAAATATCATTGTATAAAGAAATACTTCCCACATATATCTTGACCCAGAAATCCTTTACCTTTCACCCCACGATATACCTCCTACATATACCTCCAAGAAACACCTCACACATATAGCTCCCAGAAATACCTCCCACATATACCTCCCAGAAATATCACACGCATATACCTCCCAGAAATACCTTTCACCTATACCTCCACGATATACCTCCTACATATACCTCCAAGAAACACCTCACACATATAGCTCCCAGAAATACCTCCCACATATACCTCCCAGAAATATCATGCATTGTTTACCTCCCAGAAATACTTTTTCAAATACCTAAACGATATACCTCAATTTACATATACCTCCGGGAAAAACCTCCCACATTTAGCTCTTGGAGGCCACCTCCCCATTGTTCCTCCCAGATGCCAATCACACACATATACAGCTTGAGTAAAATACCTTTCACCTATACCTTTTCGATATACCTACATATATTCCAAGAAACACCTCCATATAGCTTCCCAAAGACCTTCCCCATATATTTTCCGAGAAAAAACCTCCCATATATACCTTCCCACAAAGTGTTAATTCATTAGAGGCACTAGTCTCTTTATTTAGCTAATGCATATGGGAGGTATTTCTGGGGGTATTTCTGAGAGGTATTTCTAGGAGGTATTTCTCGGAGGTCTATATATAGAAACTATATTTTTCATGTTACAATAAATTAATCACACCAAACCACGAATATCTAAAAAAAAAAAAGAATTTCTTTATTAAGTTTTATAAAAAGTTATAGGCGTTCTAGTAAATTGACCCCATCTATAGAAGCCAAAACAAATATGATCATATGATGTGATTTCTTAAAATGTCAAAAAAAAAATCTAAATAACTAATTAATTTTTTTTCAAAGGTGATCAATTTACAATAAATTTGCATAGCAAACAGGACCCCTATAAACTTTTATAAAATTTAATAATAATTTGTTTCTATTTCTATTTCCTGATCTATAGTAATATGGGGAAAAAAAAGAAAATATTATTATTTCTGGTTGCATCACCTATTTCTTACACTATTTGCATTGTTCAGAGTGTTGTTCTTATCTTTATTGTCATATACACACTGTTTCGACCATTGTACGCTCCAGCCTTCTTAAGATGATATACGGATTTTGAGCTGAACCCTTTATTTAGTTCAAGGAGGTAGATTGTTCTAGTTCCACGTGCCATGCCCTTTCTAGAACATGGTGGTGAAGATGATGACCTATATTTAAATTTCTTTACAATATGTAATGTTGTGCTCCTGTCACTAATAAAACATCTTGTTTCTCTGTGACTGTGTATGTTTTGAACAACCCATGGGCATGTTTATATATATGAAATTAACAAATATTTTAATATAGTATTACATGTATTTATTTACAATATAATGAACAATCTTTGAGTTGCGAAATAATATCTCACAACATACCTTCTTCTTCTTCTTCTTTTTCTTTTATGTGCCAAATGGCTCTACAGAACGATGCTGAGAATACCATGGATGGAGCATATGAGCAACCATAAAAAGTTTTAAGGACAAAGGAAAGAAAACAAACATACTTTGAATCAGAAAGAGGCAAGGATCAGAGATGTGGTTCTACAGAAGGATGCTGGGAATACCATGGACTGAGAATGCGAGCAACAATCAGTGTGTTGGCAATCATGGTTCTCCCCAACATCCTGTCATTTGTAGATCTTAGTAGTTTTTTTTACTATCTCTAGTTCTACAACCATTTACACAAACTTGTCAAGTAGGTTATACGCTGCTCTCCTCTATACCTCGTGTGTTCAATATGGCCCATGAACGTTAAAATTATTCGAAGTATAAGTGTCCATCTTATTTCTAGATTACTTAAAACTTCATTGTTACTCATAAGCTCCATCCATGGTATTCTCAGCATCCTTCTGTAGAACCATATCTTTGAGACTTGTCTCTTTCTGATTCGAAGTATAGGTGTCCTTTTTGTTTCCATTTTTCTTAAAACTTCATGGTTGCTCACATGCGTAGCCATGGTATTCTCAGCATCCTTCTGTAGAACCACATCTCTAATCCTTTCCTCTTTCTGATTCGAAGTCTCTTTTTTCTTTCTATTGTCCTTAAAACTCTCCGGCCATGGTATTCTCAGCATCCTTCTGTAGAGCAACATCTCGGATGCGTGTCTCTTTCTGATGCTAAGTATAAGTGTCCTTTTTGTTTCCAGTTTCCTTAAAACTTCCTCATGGCGCACATGCTCCATCCATTTTATTCTCATCATCCTTCTGTACAACCATATCTCAGACGCTTGTCTTTTCTGATTCAAAGTATAAGTGTTTTTTTTTTTTTGTTTTTGTTTTTTTTTCCATTTTCCTTAAAAATTCATTGTTGCTTACATGCTCCATCCATGGTATTCTCAGCATTATTCTGTAGATTCACATTTCAGTTGTATCAAGTCTCTTCTTCATCTTTTAGGAGATAAATTCTCCAGCATCCACTGGCATATAGAAAGACTTTTATTAGATTTGTTCAGTTCTATTTTTCTTTGTTTCTAATGAAATTTTCCTATTTTTTTTTTTTCATAATTTGGTTAGTTTTTTTTAATGCATTTTATGTTATCCAAAAGTGCTTTTAGAACATTTCCTAGATATTTCTATTTTTGCACTGATTTGATTTTTGGTATCTGCAATTGGGTTGTTTATTTTGCAAGCGACCATAAATTCTATCTTCTTACAATTGATGCTTAGTCCATTCTTCTCTCTTTCCTTTATTACCTTCTGTAGGAGTCCCTGTAGTTTCCTTTCTGTGTCTGCTATCAATACTGTGCCATGTGCATATCAGCTATTGTTAAGATTATGGCCGCCAATAATGAATCCTCGTAAGACTTCTAATTCTCTCAGGTTAAATAAGTTCAATTAAAAGACATGTCGTTGTCTTTGCTAAAATAATGTTTTAATTTTGAATATTTTGTCTATGTCTTATAATTGCAATGAAATGTTTAGAATTTAATATGGAAAAGAAAAAAAAGAAAACATTTGGTTTCCCTGTCCATTTGAGCAAAAATCAATAGTTTGCTTTTAACAAAAATAAAACCACAATACGAATTTTGTATTTTTTTTCTCTCTCTCATTTTAAAAGGGGGTTTCTATCTGGATGGGGGGGAAAGTATTGACTTTAAATAGAAAGAGGAAAAAGAAAGAAGATAACGAAAAAAAATTAAAAAATACTAAGAAAAGAGAAAAAGAAAGAAATGAAAGATAGAGTGAGAAATGAAAGAGAGAAAATAGAAATGAAATAGAGACAGTGATAAATGAAAGGGAGGGTGAGAAATGAAAGAGGGAGAGTAAGAAATGAAAGAGAGAGAGAGGGATGAAAGAGACAGAGAGTTAAAAATGAAAGAGAAAGAGAGTGAGAAATGAAAAAGAGAGAGTAAGAAATGAAAGAGATAGAGTAAGAAATGAAAGAGAGAGAGAATGAGAAATGAAAGAGAGAGATTAAGAATGAAAGGGAGAGAGTGAGAAATGTACAGAGTGAGTAAGAGATGAAAGAGAGTGAGTGGGAAATGAAAGAGAGAGTAAGAAATGAGAGAGAGTGAAAATGTAAAAGAGAGAGTTAGAAATGAAAGAATGGGAGTGAGAAATGAAAGAGAGAGTGAGAAATGAAAGAGTGGGCATGAGAAATGAAAGAGAGAGTGAGAAATGAAAGAGTGAGAGTAAGAAATGAAAGAGTGAGAGTAAGAAATGAAAGAGAGAGAGTAAGGAATAAAAGAGAGAGAGCGTGAGAAATGAAAGAGAGAGAGAGAGATAAAGAAAAGAGACAAATAATAGAGAGATACAAAAGAGAGAAAGAGAAATGGAAAAAGAGAGAAAGTGATAAATTAGGAAGAAATGAGGTAATAGAATAGAGAAAGAGATGGAAAAGAGAGTAACAAGTAAGTGAAAGAGGAGAGAAAGAGAAAATGAAAGAGAGATGAAAGGGAGAAAGAGAGAAATCAGAGAGAGAGAGACAGTGATAAAAGAGGAAAGAGAGAGAGAGAGATGAAAAAAGAGAGAAAGGAAGACAACACAAGAGTAAGAAAAGAAAGAGATGAAATTGGAGAGGAAGACTAAATGGAGGTAAAGAGAGAATGAGAGTGGAAAGTAGAGAGAAAAAGGGGGAAAAAAGGTGAAAGAGGGGACAGAAAGAGATAATAAAAAAAAGAGAGAAATAGAAAGATGAAAGAAGGGAGAGACGGAAATGAAAGTGAAAGAGAGATAAATGTGGAGAGAAAGATAAAAAAGAAGGGAAGTGGCGAAAGAGAGGGGAAAGTAAGAAAAAGAAGAGAAAGAAATGCATGTGGACGAACGTGGGCGAGAAAGAGGAAAAGGAAGGAAACAGACGGATGAAAGAGAGAAGAGAAAAGAAGAGAGAAAGATGTAAAGGTGGTGGAAAATAAGGGGTTAAAAGATAAGAGAGAAAGGGAAAAAAATAAAATACACATAGTGCACCAGATATTTGAAAACACCTCTTTAAGCCAGTCATAAATAGAAGACGACCTAACGTAATGTTACGTGACATGCGCCTCATTTTAACACTCTCATTTCAATTTTCGATGCATTAAAAGCATTAACCAACCATCTTCCAGTCTTTATTCTGGTTGATTGATTTATTTTCTACAGCTTATCAACCCTTTCCAGGTTATTTAAAGCCAGAAAATATTTTTAGATTGTAAGAATTTCTTTTTTGAGATAATAATGACTTAGTGATACAAGTCTTACTAATTTATCCATAGCTAGTGGGAGGGAGAAAAGGTGGATATATACCTTTGGGAAAGGTATAGAGTCTTTATTCTGGTTGATTGATTCATTTTCTACAGCTTATCAACCCTTTCCAGGTTATTTAAAGCCAGAAAATATTTTTAGATTGTAAGAATTTCTTTTTTGAGATAATAATGACTTAGTGATACAAGTCTTACTAATTTATCCATAGCTAGTGGGAGGGAGAAAAGGTGGATATATACATTTGGGAAAGGTATCTACACATTGATGAATATAATGAACCCAACTGAAACTGGAACTCGGATCTCTGATTAACACTTCTGAGCCATTATCCATTACACCACCTGCACATCCAAGCTTACAGCATCAGGTATTTCCAAGTGGCCATCAATCTAGGTAATGACCAGGCATGACATTCCTTACTTTCACTGATCATACAGGAACCAATGTTTTAACATGATATACCTTCCAATCTGACACGGGAAATGTAAAGACATACCATTCTCATGGCACTAGCTACAAGCCACAGTGACTTATAGAGTACCAGCTCCTTGAAAGTGGCCTGGGGGAATAGAAAGATGGTCCTGGGACACGTGAAAAACAATGAGCTCGTGATACCATCAATTTTTTTTCAGGATCAATTCTGTTACCTTCATTGAGATACTAGACATGGTGGTCAAACTCTGACCCAAGAAAGGTGGCAGTTATTTGCCAGGAGGATTCTAGTCTCTCCCATATGGGCACATGACCCAGAAATGGTTAGCCAAGGATTTTCACAATCATGATAAACTCAACATCTGCTCTATTTTAAATTGATTCCCATGGTCAACTATGCCAGGGTGTTATTGAGAAGGAAAACAACCGGTGATCCCATTATGCCAAAGAATTACTGATGACTGCCATTGTGGATGTATTCACCGACATGTATGCAAACCACTTGATTGAGGCATACAATCACTTCCGAAGCTAGATCAACACCATTCTTAAGGTTGAAAGTGGTTTTATTGAATAACGTTTTATCGGTTTTGCTCAGTTGAACATCGTGTAGTGTACATTCTTTTTAAGACAGTCTTATTTTTTCAGCTGAATATTTTTTTGTTTTTTTTCTTTGTATTATAATTAGTTCTCAATTACTTGGCACAATTTGTATAGAAAGAGAGAAAGTAATCAAAAGAAGAAGAGTGAATATAGGGAAATATTAAAGAGAGAATAAAGAAGGAAGAAGAGTAAGTGGAATGATAAAAATCATAGAAGAAGAACAGGAAGAAGAAGAAGAAATTGAAGAAGGGAATTCGGATATATTAGCAAATGTTAAAGAGAAGTTGAGGCGGAGAATGCTAAAAGCATTGACAAAGATGAATACTGAATAAAGAAGAAGAAATATGAACAGAGGAAAACATAAGAAGAAAACTGAAGAAGAAGAAAAAGAAATTGAAGAAGAAAAAGAAAATTGGAATACATTAAAGAATGTTGAAGAGAAATTAAGATGAATAATGCTAAAAGCATTGACAAAAAAGAGGAAGGAGAATGAACAGTGGAAAACATTAAAGATGAATATTGAAAGAAGAAGAAGAAGAAGATGAGGCGGAAGAATTCTAAAAGCAATAGAAGAAGAAGAAGAAGAAGAATGAGCATGTGAAAGAATTATAGAATAATATTGAAAAGAAGAGAGGAAAAAGGAATAGGAAGAAGAAGAAGAAGAAGAAGAAGAAGAAGAAGAAGAAGAAGAAGAAGAAGAAGAAGAAGAAAAAGAAGAAGAAGAAGAAGAAGAAGAAGAAAGAAGAAAAAGAAGAAGAAGGAAGAAGAAGAAGAAGAAGAAGGAGAAGAAGAAGAGAAAAGAAAGAAAAAAGAAAGAAGAAGAAGAAGAAGAAGAAGAAGAAGAAGGAAGATTTCCTTAAAGAAGAAGAAGAAGAAGAAGAAGAAGAAGAAGAAAAAGGAAGAAGAAGAAGAAGAAGAAGAGGAAGAAGAAGAAGAAGAAAAGAGGAAGAAGAAGAAGAAGAAGAAGAAGAAAAAGAAGAAGAAGAAGAAGAAGAAGAAGAAGAAGAAGAAGAAGAAGAAGAAGAAGAAGAAGAAGAAGAAAAGAGGAAGAAGAAGAAGAAGAAGAAGAAGAAGAAGAAGAAGAAGAAGAAGGGCGGAAGAATCTCAAAAGGAAAAGAAGAAGAAGAAGAAGAAGAAGAAGAAGAAGAAGAAGAAAGGAAGAGGAAGAAGAAGAAGAAGAAGAAGCGGAAAAAAAAGGAATAGAAGAAGAAGAAGAAGAAGAATGCTGAAGAAGAAGAAGAAGAGGAAGAAGAAAAGGAGAAGAAGAAGAAGAAGAAGAAGGGAAGAATTTAAAAAAAAGAAGAAGAAGAAGAAGAAGAAGAAGAAGAAGAAAAAGGAAGAACAAAGAAGAAAAGGAAGAAAAAAAGAAGAAGAAGAAGAAAAGGAAAAATCCCCTAAAAGAAGAAGAAGAAGAAGAAGAGGCGGAAGAATAGAAAAAGGAATAGAAGAAGAAGAAGAAAAAGAGGAAGAAGAATTTAAAAGGAAAAAGAAGAAGAAGAAGAAGAAGAAGAAGAAGAAGAAGAGGAAGAAGAAGAAAAGGCGGAAGAATAAAAGAAAGAAGAAGAAGAAGAAGAAGAAGAAGAAGAAGAAGAAGAAGAAGAGAAGAATTCTCTAAAAGGAATAGAAGAAGAAGAAGAAGAAGAAGAAGAAGAAGAAGAAGAAGAAGAAGAAGAAGAAGAAGAAGAAGAAAGAAGAAGAAGAAGAAAGAAGAAGAAGAAGAAGAAGAAGAAGAAGAAGAAGAAGAAGAGGCGGAAGAATTCTAAAAGGAAAGAAGAAGAAGAAGAAGAAGAAGAAGAAGAAGAAGAAGAAGAAGAAGAAGAGGCGGAAGAATTCTAAAAGGAATAGAAGAAGAAGAAGAAGAAGAAGAAGAAGAGGCGGAAGAATTCTAAAAGAAGAAGAAGAAGAAGAAGAAGCGGGTCTTTTTTTAAAAAAAGAAGAAGAAGAAGAAGAAGAGGCGGAAGAATTCTAAAAAGGAAGAAGAAGAAGAAGAAGAAGAAGAAGAAGAGGCGGAAGAATTCTAAAAGGAATAGAAGAAGAAGAAGAAGAAGAAGAGGCGGAAAAATTCTAAAAGAAGAAGAAGAAGAAGAGGCGGAAGAATTCTAAAAGGAATAGAAGAAGAAGAAGAAGAAGAAGTTTTTTCTAAAAGGAATAGAAGAAGAAGAAGAAGAAGAAGAAGAAGAAGGCGGAATCAGGCTTAAAAGGAAGCAATTCTAAAAAAGAAGAAGAAGAAGAAGAAGAAGAAGAAGAAGAAGAAGAAGAAAGGTTGGAAGAAAAGAAGAAGAAGAAGAAGAAGGGCGGAAGAATTCTAAAAGAAAAGAAGAAGAATTTCTAAAAGGAATAGAAGAAGAATGAGACAATTCATTAAAAAATATATAAAACATTATAAATGTAATTTTTTGAAATTAAGGATGCATTTCAACTCATAAATGTTAATTTTTGTCAATTATGATTTGTGGTAGAAATAATAATTCTAATATCATTCAAGCATTTTTAATAGCTCCAGTTGCCTAAACAATTTCATTTAAACAGGAACTTTATTATTTTCCAAAATTTGAATATATATATTTTTATACATATATATATTTATATATATATATATATATTATTTATATACACACTTACTACACACATATTGACATTATTTGAGTAAAATTAGCAAATTAAAGTTAAATTAGTCTGATTTAAAATAAACATTACTTATAGCATAAAAAAAAATAATATACAAGCATTTCTTAATGACGAATCCTGTTTTTGTTTGGTCTTTATTGATGTATCAATAATGTTCCAAGAGTAATAACAGCTTGTATGGATGACCAGAAGTGACATCTTTATTTAATACTAAATGTAGACATCGTCTTATATGGCTATTTATGTTTGATAGGCGGCTCGATGAATCGAAATTCGAATTGTTTCGAATCCATTAGATTTACTTACGTGCTTATACATTGGGAAAGGCTTGGACAATCTCTTAAGAATTTAATTACAGCTATGGGTAAAATGACAGACAGAGTGAAATGGCTTTGATATAAGATATACCAAAAAGAAATTACGACCCATTGCGGAAAAAGGCCATGACCAAAAGATTTTTTGATTCGATTATATTTTTTATCCTTTCAGAACCTTAACTGACTGATTGTTCAAATATTTTTCCCGTTTCTAGGGTGAATTTTAATTATATAGGGAAACCCAGGCATCTTTTCAGTGCAACCAACACTGATTTTAAATTTTACACAAATCAGTTGATTATTATTGTTCGTATTTTCATAAATGAATGAAATTTGTTCTGAATTTTTCCCTTTAGAAATTTTTCAAAATATTTTTTTACAAAAATTTAATCAAAACACTTAACAAAAAAATAGAATTACCTATTCTTACATATCAGATCATATAAATGTTCCATTTAAATCACTAATCAATGTTTTTTCACTTTCCATAACAATTTTTATAGACTAAAATTTGGTTTACTGATGGGGTCTTCTTTTCGTGATGCTTATATAACTGAAAGAAAAACAAAATGATTATTCCACATGACACTTGTATTTGATATAAAAAAGTGTACTTTCATAATTTTTTTTCTTTTACTAAGCCTAATCTCAACATTCTTTTTTCTTTTTTTAAATTTGCAAACAACTTGAGAAAAAAAATTGGTTGGTTACTTATTTTTTTGTACATATTGTATTTTCTTTTTCCTTCAAAGTCAGTGCGACAACACATCTTTTAATATCAAGTATTTCTTCTTCACACAGTATTTTCAGAAAAGTCAATGAATAAACTAGAATACATTTTCAAATAGAAAGTTTGCTAGTCCCTTTCTAATCAAATGCTTTATTCATTTATCAATTATTCTTTTGTTCTTGATGTGTGCTTTCTCAAAGTGTGTAAACAAAGTATGTTATGGCATTGGGAAGAAAAGGAAAACTTCTCCATTGTGATACAACTTATGACTCCAGATAATTTTTTTAAAGTTAAAATCTTTTGCAATGCAGCACTCAATTTTTTTTTTTTAACATTTTTATTTCTTACATGCATTTCCTTATAGAAATACACATAAGCACAAAAAAAAGACATTTAATCTAATTTAAGTTATGAAGAGCTGAGAATTATACTGAAAACTAAAAGTACCTTCAGTGTTAGTTTAAAAATGTAGGAATATCTAATTTTAACTTTTAAAAAAAAAATTTTTTAAAAAACGTTGATCTTGAAAAAAAAAATTAAATTTAAAGACAAATCTAGTTTTGATAGACACCAACAAGCAGTAATACTTGAAGGTTTCTTATTGCCTAACTTCCCAAACTGAATAGTTTAGTGACAACTAATAGTAATTCTTTTAGGCTATATGTAAGACAAAAGAAAAAACAAAATATTAAAATAACTTTTCATAAGTTTTGTTTTAACTTATGAAAAGTTATTTTTGCAGAGGACAGATCACATAATTTACAAATCTTGTTGCATTACTTAAAACCAGAATTATGAAGTGATAATTTTTCAATGGAAAATCAGTTTACAGAACATCAGAAGATAGCAAAAAGAACCTGACTGCCACACATACAAAGTAAAATTTGCTAATTACAAAAATATACATTGAGAAATGCAGTTTCAATTATATGATCATTTCATTGTTAAAAACTAGATAACATTTTCAGAGTAAAAAAATTGGTAAAATTTGGAAAATTATATACAAATCCTTATCACAAAAAAAAATAAAAATAAATCCATTTATTTTTTTTTTATTGTATTCATATTGATGCATAAAATATCTTCCACTCCCCAAATCTTTGAGGAAAGTTAAAGTTCAATGAGATTTATTTAGTGCAATTGGTTTCTTTTTAGAGGATATTTTTTTTCATATTCTATCTTGCTAATTTTGACAGACTTTTACAAATAAAATTGCCATTTGAATGTAATTTTCAGGAGAGAATCATTTATTTATATTTTTAAATTTTGATTTTTTGGTTCAAAAGAAAATTCCAAAAGATCTTATATTGCTAATACTATTACAGTACCTAACACAGCATGTCATATTTCCTGCTCCTGATGAATTTTCTTAAAGATTTAAATAATTGTTTCAAGATTTGGTAGGAAAATAAATAATCATTTTTTTTTTTTTTTTTTAGTTCGAATTTTTTCTCAATATTCATTGCTTTATGATTCCTCAGTGTGTATCTGCTATATAATAATTACCATTATGCTTATATATTTCTATGCACTTTAGTTGAAAGGGAGGTAAATCAATTTAAGGTACTAAATTTATCGGCGGTTATTTCCTTAGTCATTTTAAAATAGATTTCTTTTAGACAAAATTAGTTTTCATACATGCGAAATGCACTATTTAATTAATTCGTTCCCTTCCAACATTTCTTAGATTGCAGTCTTATTTGTTCAACCTTTTCTTTCGATGTACTCAGATACCCTTGTTTACTAAGGGATCGTCTTGCTTCAAGTTGGTCTTGAGATAACAACTTTTGTTGTTCTGTTACTAAATCTTTTTCTTTCAATAGGCTTTTCTAATAATTGTTAAACAAATTTTTAACATGAAAAGGTATGGAGTTTAAAAACTGATTAGAATAACCAATGGATCATAGATACCATTATTAAAAAAAAAGATATGGAGGGAATGGATTAATGGTTCATTGACCAATATTTTAGTTATGAATTCTATATCTCAGCTATATTAAATCTCAATACATGGTTTCAAAACTCATTTCATTGCATCCCAGTATTAAAACTTTCTAATAATTACCATCATTTTTAAATCATTGGTAAACTATATAAATATTTTTTTTCTTTTCATTCTAGTGATCTTCATCGGATTTCTGGAAACTGAAAGTTCATTGGCAATTACATCGCATTTTTGGCAGCCTTGTCTTCTTTGTTCACTCTCTATTTCTACTGGTCCTTGTGTGGTGGCAGTGGCAGCAGCTCTAAAGGCACATCAAGTGTTGAGGGTGGAACCAACTTGACCATTGGTTCTGGTGGAATATCAGCAGCCGGAACCTCCAGACTGTTTGGCTCCATCAAAGAGATGAAAGACGATAACAGCAAGGACAAGTAGTTTCTTTTTGCAAGGATTCTTCTGTAAAAATTCCTCGTCCATTACAATCTAAAAACTATAGTGACCATGCAGACATCACTTAGTTTTTTTTTTTTTTTTTTTTAATCAATAAATATGAAGAAAAAATCCCAATCAATTGTATGTATTTGTTCATGCTTAAAAATAAATTTAAGATTTCAAAATCAAATTTTCATTTGACATGAAATATTGTCAAGTCATTTTGAAATAAATATTTTGAGAAATAATTTGAGTTTCAAAATGCAATTTATTTTAAACTAATTTATTCTTTCTTGTAGGTCCCAACCTCAAACCAATTTTTTTAAATTTTCTAACATTAATAATTTATTACCAAGAAAGAGCTATACAAATAATTACATAATTAATAATTTATTACCAAGAAAGAGCTATACAAATAATTACAATCATTACTGGATGTCTCAGAGTTATACATTGCTACAAGTGGAAAAGATTTTGCTTTAAGTTTAATCAGTGAATATTAATGAGTGACAGAAGTAAATTGTGTATTTTGATATAATGAACTAAGCAAAAAAACTAGAAAAAAAAAATAATGAATTTTTTATTTTATTCCTTTTCAATTATATTTTTCTTGTGCTAATATAAAAAGAACACATCTCAGTGCTGATATATTAGTTATGTATTGTTTAAAAAAGTGAAATTTTATATTTTAACACTGAGCTTCTACAAACCACATCTGCAATGGCATATTCAAAATAATCCCAACTTGAAAGAAAAAAAAAAAAAATGAAAGATCTGTTCACAATAAACTTAAGTTGTTGGGGTTGGATGGGGTATAAAATAAAACTCAAAAATTTTTCATCAATGAAAGATATACAATCACAAATGAAAATCGAGATAGTAATTGCATTATGTAAAACACTAATTATATACTAAACAGATGTAAGTTTTTGTCTCTAAAATAATGAAGACCAAATCTATCAGAGTATCAGAAAATATATATATATATTTATATATAACACTTATATTATTTCTGTATGTTGGATTTTTATTTAGATTTTTAGAAAATTGCAATCTAAACAAGAACAATTTTCAAAATCTGATAGAATTTTTAAACCATGCAAAAAAAAAAATAAAAAATAAAAAAAACAGTTATCACTAATCTTAGTGTCTTTACTTCTACCCTAAGCACAATTGTTTCCCTTCTGTTTAACCATGTTTTTGATACATTCATTTAAATTTATAATTTATTCAAACATCTAATTACTGAGTTTAGGACTGGGTAAATTTCTTTTCTGCTATCAAAAACAATATATATCTTCTGTTGCTATTTGTTGCCATTGTCTATTAACTGCCTCATATCATCACTGGATGTATGAATCTCACAGTGCCATGTCTGTCTTTTGGATATATGTCCTCTGACATCAATCCTCTCACTGCAATCTTCCTTAATGAGTTTTATTTATGTTAGTTCTTAGAAATTATGATGTTATATCTTAAATATATGATATGCAAAAACTCACACACATATATATCATAACTCAGTAAATAAATACTACACTAGTTGCAATATGTGTTTTTATGCCACACACAAACACACAATGGTAAATATTAAAACTGATTTATTTGTTTTGCTTAAAGAAAGCATTCAATGATAAATTTTGTCTGAAAAGAAGAAGCATTTTGAATCAGAACTTGATTCTTAGTTATGTAAGCAATTTTCTTTTTTTGCTGTGAAAAGAAACAAGATTGCAGGACCTTAAAAACAGAAATGAATACTATAAAATTTATAATAAAGTTTCATTCACTTGTTTCAGTGATGAATAAAATAACAGATTTTGTTTTTTTTATATCCCTTAAAATTGCTATTACTTTATATAAAAAAAAGTAACTATTGAATAAAATGTAAGGGCAATAACTCTGTTATCCTTGTTCCAGTAGACTTATTGCATCGCCTTCAAATTTTAGAGAGAAAAAATATTACATTCCTAATTTAAAAATGGACAACTGTGTGCACAAAATTATATATATATATATATATATATATATATATATTATAAAAAAATTTTTTATTGTGTTGTGAAGCTCTAATACAAGATTTCATTGCAAAACTCAACTTGCTTTTTTTTTTTTATCTGATCTTAAAAGGTTTTGTCAAATGGTATATTATTCCTTGTATTTGTTCAGCAACTGTTAAATATTTGAAAATACATTATTTTACGTCGTGAATGTGACAATGAGGATGAGGACAACAGTCCGAACAATGTAAATAGATGTAAATAATTACAATATCTCATCTCCAGAAATATAGAAAGATTCGAAGGCCGGGCGTACTGATCAAGGCGTCGTGAATAAATAAAGATAAAGTGCAACAGTCCGAACAATGTATAATGAATTATAATAACTCATCTCAAGAAATGAAAAGATTCCGAAGAAGGCCGGGCGTACAATGATCGAAACGTCAGGAATATTGCAATAAAGATGAGTACAATAGTCGAACGAAAAATGTAAATAATTGCAATAACTCATTTCAGAGAAATATAGAAAAGATTCAGAAAGAAATGGAGGCAAAGCCGAAATTTCGTGAATATTGCAATAAAGGAACAGGTACAACAGTCGAACAAAGTAATAATTACAATAACTCATCTCAGAAAAATGAAAGTTGCAGAAAAGAGGCCAGGACATACACACCGGATGAAGCGTCGTGAATAAAAAAAACAACAAATCGACAATAACAGTGGGAGTTTCATTTTTAAAAAAATCATTTTATGTTAGAAAGCTTCGTAGACAACGTCTAAATATCTGACAGAAAATGAAATTTACTTTCCAGAGAAATTGAAACCTCCGAAGCAGAAAATGTTATATTATTTTAAATCATTGTTCATACATTAGAAGTAATATTTCAATATTTTATCACCATTCATCACATCTTGCTGTAAAAAAACTACTTGAAATAAAAGATAAGAATATTAAAATAGGCTGAATATATTGGATAAAAGAATCAAAACATATTTTATTTTGTTTATATTAGTTTATATTTTTATTATGTACACAAATAGTAACACACACACATTCAATCACCAGATTCAGTATTTCTGCTTTTTTCTCTTATATTTTTTGCCCTTCTTATAAACTAAGCACCTCACTGCATCTCACCCGCTTCCCAATCTCTGCTCCCTCTCTTAAAAAATTGAATTTATTTTTCTTTTTTTTATATATATATACATACATATATATATATATATATATAAAATAAAATGATAAGACTACATATATATATATATACAATTAAATACACACACAAAAAAATTTAACATAGTATTTCCAGCATATATAAAATATTTAACATATTTACATAAGTATACAAATTTCTTTAATACAAGAAGGCAATTTTGGTACAACAATTTTATATTTTTGGTATACATTTATATATATATATATACTCTTAAAAATTATTATTTATTATGCTTGGGTTCTCGGCTATATATATATATGTTTGAATACATATAGTTGTCTATAATATAAATTCAACAATAATTTTATGATAATCAAACTACGCGTGTAAAATTTTGAGATCTTATTTTTCCAATTTCTGAATGTGACTATTATACCTTTATGGAATCAAGATGATTAGATGTTTTGACTTCTTTTTCAATTTTGAGAATGTTTATATATATATAGCAGTATAAATTTATATATATATATATGGGAAAGCCGAGTTTATTTATCCACTAAAAATGGGTCATCTAATTAAATTCCCATTTTAATGTTTAAAGGTCTATTATAAAGGTGGGGATGTCAATTTAGTCCAGATACCACTAAATCCATATATAATCATTTTTATAGAATTGGCAGTCTTAAAACAGGAGAAGGCTTAAAATAAACTAAAGAATTTTTAAAGATGTAATATATATATAAAAATATATATACCAAAACTGAAAAGCAATTAAATATATATATATATATATATAAATATTTGTAGACGGAGACATATGTTCTGAAAATTTTCAGAAAAGAGGAGAAGAATCTCGATCATAAAATTATATATATGAGAAGTGAAAACAACTTTTAAAAATACGACATTTTCGTTTTTTATTTTTTTCGGTTTAAAATTCTTGAAATGAACAATACATCAACAAACAAAATATTCGATTTGATAAATTATAAATTGGCGTTATTTGAATGTAAAAATATATTTTGTATTTCTGCATTCGTTCCATGAAATAAAACGTATTGATTGATGGAATATTTATATTGAACTTAATAATATTGATATACATATTACATGAACTGGATATTTTCAAAGAAACTTTTCCCAAAAGCCATTTTTTTTTTTTTTTTTTTTTGAGATTGAATCTTCGAATATGAATATTTCTTGTTTTAATATTTATTTTTAAATGATTCCCTTATAAGTTATTTAGGAAACGAAGAAGTTCCAATATTTCTTCATACATGGAGGATGATATAAAATATTTGTCTAACTAATCCCAACAATATGGTCCGAAGCCACTGAGATAGCAAGGTTAATATATAACTATAATTATATATATTTTATTTTAAATCAATTAAACCTTTAATTTCAATAAAAATGTTATACCCAAAATTTTTTAAAAAAAAAATTAAAAATATTCTTCAAGGAAAATTTTTAATTTAGAAAATGTTTGAATTTACAATATTATGATACTCATTTAATTCAATTTCTTATGAAATTAAACAATTTAAAAATTAAAAATGAAGCTTGATTTACAAACAGTGAGAATAATGAATTATATGATTTTTTTTGAAAAAGTTTCGCTAGAAATAAATTAATTTAGGTTTTTTAATTTAATTGCATCTACTCAAATCAATCCATAAACAAAACGGATAGATTTGAAAATTAATGCATAATATAAAAATATAAAATTAAAACAGAAAAATTTACCAAGATATATTTATTTATCCAAAAAACATAAAAATCAAATTTTTAATAAATATGGCAAAACAACCATGGATTGAATGTGAATAGGAACTTTAAAAAGACTAAAAGGATTATATATAAATAAAAATAAAGAATTCCTTTTTGTTTTAGATGTTGAATAATAATAATCATGTTAAAATTTTGATGAAAAACCTTTATTGAGAATTTATTAGCATTTTTCATTATTTATAAATTTTTTTTGAAAAAATATATTAGTTTGAAAACGTTTTAAAATTTTGTTAAAAAATATAAAACGTTTCAACCCATAAAAGTATAATATACATATATATAAAATGTAGAATTATACTGTTATAAAAAAAATAAATTTATAAAAATTTCAAATCCAAAATACAAAACTAATGATTTAATTAACCTTTTAAAAAAAAATTCAAAATGATTTTTATTGGTGCACCAAAGTTGAATTCAATTCTAGAATTTCATTTTAATCTTCTTAACCATGGGGAAAATTCTAATCCTTTAAAAAAATTTCTGGAAATTTCTTTAAACTAATAACAAAACTTTTAAATTTGAAAAATAAAATTGTTTTTTAAGAATATATATCCAATGTATTTAGAATATAATATTTATATATATACAAATTTTAAATTATATGGGAAATGGGTAATTTCAAGAATTTATTTTAGAATCTATGATGATATAAAATTCATTTGTTATATATAATAAGTTTTTGATCATATAAATTTCAGCAATGTTTATTAAATTAAAATGGAAAGATGAATGATTGAGATAATGAACATATTGATAATAATTAACTTATCTATAAAAATTTCTAAGATGAATACATTTATCTTTTCGTTGACCCATCTTAAGGGAATTAAAAATCAAACAGTTTTAAAATTTTTCTACAAAATTTCCCATTATATACAAATTAATAAAATTTTGTCAAAATGTTTTTTTAAAGTATACAGAAGCCATGGTTTTGTTGAGATTTTAATTCTTTTTTTTTTTTTATTTGAAATATAACATATAAACTTTTAAATTAAAAGAAACCAATGAATATATCTTATTGAAACGTTTAGAGTATCAAACATACAAAGTTTTCTGTTTACCATTTCGTTTATCCTTTGAATTTTTCTTTAGAACACGTCTGGTCTGGCGTTTTATTTATTTAGAAATTTAAAAATTTAAAACAATAAATATTCCATTTTCTCATTGTTATTGAATATATTTGGAATAAAGAATTAACTACATTTGGTTATGATATTTGTTATTTAGATATTAATTCAACATACATTCTTCAAATTTTTTTTCTATACTTTTTTGAATTTAAATGCAAACTATTCTTTTGTATTCTTTGATATTTTCGATTTAATAAATTAACTATGATAGGGGACGTAAAATTTCGATATAATCAACTTTTTTTTAATAATTTGGAAAACCCTCTTTTTTTGAATTTCATCATGGCAGAAATATCCTATTTATATGACAATTTAAATGATTTTTATAAATATTATATATAATTTCTGTATTATATATATTGAAACATGAAATTAATAATTCTTTTCTTTTCAATATATTTAATGTTAATATAATGTCAACGTCGGACGTTTCGATCTAATAAACCATCTTCAGGACATATTCATAACCGCAGGTTTAACATTATCAATTCAACATGACAAAGACGATGGACATAAGAACGAGACTTATCCAAACAGATAACTGAAAGTTTTATAAGATCAGATTAGAGGATTCTAACGGTCTACCTCAGGAAGAGGAGGAAGTAATGGACACAATATATGCAAAGGCCTCAAGCAATTTCAGAACTGCGGAAATCAAGCAGAAAAAGAAAATTTACAGAAATTTTCATGATTAATCCGAAGAGGAAAAAATATTAAAGACACCTGCGAGGTAAAAGCTTGGGAGTGGGGTGCTATGGGTCCTTACCTATAACTACAGAATAAACTCTTCCTAACACTATGTATACTACGCCTCACAAGAGAGAGGGTCGAATCGAGTCGAGCCGATAGTAGTTCACTCCAAACCAGACTGACAGTCATACTAACACCTTCTACATCTTGTATTATTATTTCGCGTAATATACCTTTGTTATTTCTACTCTTGTGTTCGTGTTGTTCTTCCTTGGTTCTAACCTGGGCCATAACAGCTGGAAAGTGAGGTTTGGGCAGATTCCACCCAAATATGAAACAGTAATCCATTTTTGGCTTCATCTGGCTCTTGTAAAGGTAAAGAATAGGAGGAGGGGTCAATTACTGGTATAGGGATCCGACCATATTATTTGCATCATTATCAATGTTTCATATGTACGAGTTCCACATGAGGTCAAATGTCAGTTTGAGGCCCAACAGTTTTTTCAAGGCACGGTGCTTCTCCGAGTGGACCTCCATTTTTCCTGATTGGTGATAGTTCGCGTATGTATTAACTTTATTGACCTGTGCATTCGAAAAATTTTAGTAACGGAAAAGTTCATGTCAGACGCCTGTTTAGCGATATGCTACTTAACTGATATATGTAAGACTATAAAAACTTGAATTCATGGAAGATTGAAATTTAAATACAGTAAATTCGACCGAACGGACTTCTGTGGTCAAATCGGTAAAGGCACGTCAAGCTAAATGACGGTTCCGCATAGGATACAGGTTCGAATCCTGTCGGAGGACGAATATTTTCTGTGAAAATTTCTCAGACATTCAGGCCGGTAAATGTTGTTTACTGTTTATTATAAGCAGAACATTTACTTAAATATTTGTATCTATAAAAAGAATGTATATACATAAAATTTCTTAAAATAATTGTTGGACTTTGTCCATTTCATAATGTGTTATATTTGATACGCCATGAGTAGAGATGAATGTACGTGAGAGATTCATGGAAGATTGAAGTTTAAATGCAGTAAATTTGACCTTGCCAACCGAACGCGCCTCTGTGGCCAAATCGGCAAAGGCAGGTCAAACTAAATGACGGTTCCGTATAGGATACAGGTTCGAATCCTGTCGGAGGACGAATAAACCACAATTGAAAATTTCTCAGACATTCAGGCCGGTAAATGTAATTTAATACTGTTTATTATAAACAGAACATTTACTTAAATATTTGTATCTATAAAAAAGAATGTATAAACATAAAATGCCTTAAAATAATTGTCGAACTTTGTCCATTTCATTATATATATATATATATATATATATATATATATATATATATAATTAAGAAGTTTCACCCCAAAGGAAGGGAAGCAACTAACGACAAGGGGTTACAGAGAGTTGGAGCTAGAAAAACAAGAAGTGATAGAGGAAAGGATGAAGAGAAGGATAGTGGATACATCAAGGCAACTGGAGACGAATAGTTGGAGATTATAGCTATCAGGGAAACAAGAAAAGGGGAGGAGTTCCACAGGCGAGAGGTGCGAGACATGAAGCTATTGGAGTAGAAAAGACGGCTACATTTAACAGTTTCGACAGAGAAAGGCTGTGAATGTGATACCAGCCTAGTAGAACGCTTAAATTCATGAAGTTTGGGAACCAGCGAAAGCAGCTCCTCGGAGCAGTTACCATAAAAGTATTTTTTTAAAAAGACAGAGGGAGGCGACGATGAGATAAAGAACAAATAAGAAATGTTTCTCAATCTAATGTGTTTCACTTTCATTATAAGCTTCATCACTTTCACTAAAGCTTCATCAGAGACTGAAAGAAAACAGACAAAAAAGGCAGAATTTTGGTAATTTCAATTTTGTTTGGATCAATTCTCGTTGGTCAGTCGTGTATCACGTCCATTAAAACCGTAGTTAATTCTATATGTATGCAAGTTTGTAAAAATTTTAATATATCTAAGTGTGCATTGGAAGGTATGTGTATTCGTAATTGTGTATGTGTATCTGTCTAGTAGGAGGAGTTCTAATGTTTTCACTTTTGTGTAGTCAACCGGCGAAGTGGAATGGCACTCCATTAATCTGGGACTGTTTTTTTTTATATACATATTCTTTGTATTAGATAGATATAAGTTGATTCTTTAAGAATGGATTCAAAGAAAGATGGTGCTGTAATGTAATGTTTTAGGTGTGTGTTTATAGTCGGTAATAATGTTATTATTCATCTTTCAACGTATTTTCCCCTTAGAGAATTATGTTCCTTTTTCATTAGTGTGACATTAGTGAAATCAGATTTATGTACAGCATCGTTCCTGTGCAATATGAGAAAGTTAGAATGTTTATCTAAACGCAAATCTCTCATGTGTTCGTAGATCCAGATTTTTAGATCACGTAAACATTTTTGCATTGAAAACCATTTATTCAATAAATCCCGACATCTGAATTGATGTTGGGTTTATTTTTCTTCGTAATTGTATCTCCGATTGTCTTGGATGTATATATTTGCGGGTTTAGTAGAAATATACATACACACACACACACGTACACACACACACACACATACACGCACACACGCACACACACACATACACACACGCACACACACACACATATATATATATATATATATATATATATATATACAGGGTGTCCCAAAATAAAGTATACACTCTTAAAATATTAATAGTTAATAATACATTTTTTATATGGATGAAAAGATGCAAAACAGATGGATTGGGAGAAGAGGGACAGTTGAATACCTGTCTAGATCACCAGATTTGACACCCTTCGATTTCTTTTTGTGGGGGTTTCTAAAAGACAAAGTTTACAGCAGGAAACCTGAAACAATTGCTGAAATGAGAGTACCAATTGAAGAAGAATTTGCTCAAATACCAGAGGAAATGATACTGGACGTTTGTAGGTCGATTTCTTCAAGATATGAAAAGTGTATTGAACAGAACGGCAACCAGGTTGAGCACTTGATGTGAACTCATCGTTATATGAACACTCTGCCATTGCCCCAAATAGCTTTTATCTTATTAAAGTTAATTTTCTGTTTTTTGTATATTTTACTCTCAAATCTTTTAAATGTGTATTCTTTCTCTTGTATTAATCTTATTTTTAATATATATATATATATATATATATATATATATGAGTCAATCGACTAAGTTGTTAAATTCTACAGACATTGTTCTCTTATCGTCTGGTGTAAAAATGGCTCTAATAAGATGATGATGCACTGATATAGTTCTGATTTTTATGTGCTATTCCAGTCGATATTTAAATTAGGTGAGCTTTTTTTGCATGCTAATTAAGAACTGTTGTTAGGTAGGCTAGATATATTTCGGAAGAATATTAAAAGAACCAAGTGTTGCAGCAAAGATCATGAAATAACAACCAAGGTTAAAGCTCTTGAACAGATGAAACAATGCTGGCAAGACAAACCTCTGCATGGCCAATATCCAGAACGAGGCTAATACAGCCGATATTGATAAAGTTAATACTCATCGATGGTTACGGGCATCTGGATTAAAGGCTGAAAAGGAAGGCTTTATTCTTGCAGCGCAAGACTACAGACTTTTCTTTTATGAATATAAAAAATCGTTACGATAGAGTAGGGCAATACGTACACTGGACAATGTGCAAACAGTTTGGAAATGATGTTAACAAACACTTTATGAACATCACCCAGCACCGGTTACAGAAATAGAAGACATCACAATTCTATGGGATTACACCATCTTTAGAGACCGAATGATTGAAGGAAATAGTCCGGACATAATTGTCACAAACCGAAAAGAAAAAAAAAACTTGCCTGCTAATTAATATGGCTTGGACAGAGAACTGTAACTTAGCAACAAAGAAATTTGAAAAACTATCAAAGTTTAAAGACTTGGAATTCGAAATAGAAAAAAAGGTGGAAACTAAAAACAAGAAAACAGGAATTGTAGATGCACTTGAATGATAAAATACATTGAAAAAATCCCTGGAAATCCCAGCTTGAGAGAAATACAAAAAAATGTGTTGATAAGTACAGCCAATAGACTAAGATGACCTTTGTCTATGTAACGCTTATGGAAGTTAGAAAAACAAATCATGAAATGTAGCCACAACAACACACCACTACCTGTTTTAGGTATTTTCCCGGAGACTTGGTAGGTAGTGTGACCATAGCAGAAAGTGAAATATAAGGATGATGATGATGATGATAAAAAATAATGTGGCACGTGAGGACATCAATAATTCCAGTTGTAGTTGGAGCCCTCGGATTGATTGGAAAAGGTTCTGATTGACACATTGAATGAATCCCTGGCAGCCCATGCCTTAAAGAAATACCAAAAAATTGTACTCACGAGTACAGCTCATATGTTATGAAGAGCTTTATATTTGTTAAATGTGCGCGGTCTTAGTTCTTTTCTTAATGCTCAGTGAAAAAATGTCACCATGACATTTCCGGCTTTAGGTCTCTGGTTGGGACAGGGAAAGAAATGTGTATACAACAGAAATCAAAGTAATAATAATAATAATAATAATAATAATAATAATAATAATAATAATAATAATGTTTACTCAAATGAGGATGCACCACCCTAAATCAGAAGTTATTAGACTGTACCTACCAAGAGCTTTAGGGGGCCGAGGTCTAATCCAACCTGAATTAACTCTAAAAATTACAACAACCGGATTAGAAGTTTTCCTTATTAAAAAAAAAACAATGATCTTCTCCTACAAATAGTAAAACACCAAATTCACCCCATCAACAAAGAAGCTGCACTCTTCAAGAAACAACTTAATGTACCTGAAACCCTACCAACAAAAAAAGCGAAGCGAATAGCATCAACACCAAATGAGTAAAACAGAAAGCAAAACAATTTGGCCAAATGAAATTACAAAAAAAAAAAAAAACTGGGAGGACAAGACGTTGCATGGCAAATATCTAAAAAGAACGAAAAAAAGAAGATGTGGACCTTGAGATCGTCAGCGCAGTGACTGAGTGAACTATATAGACAGGATTTGCACAACATGGATTCTGTGGCCTGTGACTGTTGTCTTTAGTGGGTACACCTGAAGTGTATTGGGAAGTTAACCATGCCCAAGGGGAAGTTTTTTGATTTTCAGAGACTGAAAGTGTTTAAAATATTCAAAGACTTCTATATTTCTTTTAACAATTGATGATGAAGAAGATTTTAAATTGTATTCCCAATTGATGGTGAAGTTATACTATAAATTCTATAAACAATGAATGGTATGACAGCATTTACGACAGTGATATAATAATAATAACTAAATATTTTTGCCCTTGCTTGCCTTTAAAGGAGTGCCCTTGTCGTGCTGATGTTGCTACATGCCTTACTTCTTGCCTATCTCACACTGCGAATTTTTTCTAAGCTCTATACTAAACATTAAATCTGTAACGAAAAAAAGAACTAAACAAAATGAACTCAAAACGATCAGCTTTAAAAAAGCACTCGTAACTGGAAAAACCGAATGAAAAAAGAATGTTAACAACAAATACTTTTTCACACCCAACCCAGTTCTGTGGAATCAGAATCAACGTTGAGTTTAAGCAAGCGAATGAGCCAATTCGAGTAAAGTGCCATGCAGATTTAAATTTTTTTCCAAATGCAGCTATCAATTTTCTTTTTTCTAGTTAACATTTGTGTCAGTCAGCTGTTGGCTCTCACGCTGGCCAATAGAATCTTCCTGCCTATTCGTGGCAGCCAGCTATTGGCTCTCACTCTGGCCAGTAGAAAATGGCCGCAAACTAAATGAAAACCGCCTCAGAAGCATGAAAAAAATCGATTATTTCCACTATCGATGGGAGTTGGGAAATGCAAAGTCGGTCTTGGCCTTCCCGCTAACTTGGAGCATGTGCATGTAAATTTTGGTCGAAAATTGCGGCCGTGCATTCGTTACACACACACACACACACACACGCACACACACACACACATCCTGCCTTTTATAGATAGAAATAATAATAATAATATACGCGCAGATGGGCGCATGCAAAGACACACAGGCACGCACACATACACTTTTTAAAAAATAACTTGCATCATTGAAAAGTGCCTCCTCACCATACAAAGTCAATAAAATAGATTTATATCTTTTTTCTCGAGAACTGACATAAAAATATTAAACACTATCTATTTATTACACTGTCTTTTTTACAATGATGTCCATCCTGTACAAGGCCCAAGAGCCACTCGTGGTAGAGATTTACAGAGTAAGACGCATCACAAAGTGATAATGCCACCAAGATGCAAGGGCTCACAGGAAGTGAAGTAAACGACTTTAAAAGGAACGAGAAACCCAACCCTAAACAGGAGACAAGGGATAAACCTCTACTCCTGTTCAAAAGACCAGAAGGGAGTGTGAACCTGAGGATGGGGAAAACGTATCTACTATTGTAGAAAATGTGTAATTTAATAGTAAATAAAATTTAGGCGGAGACGTTAGAAGTATAGAGTTGAAGGAGATTGTGGTAGGAACGAGAAGCTAAAACCTAAACAAGAAATAAGGGATAAACCTCTACTCCTGTTCAAAAGACCGGGGAGGAGTTTGAACTGGACGATAGGCAAACCTATCTATTTCTCTTGGATTAATTACAATCATAGTGTTCCATACTTTTGTTGTCAATTCTTAAGAAAAAATAGGAATGTATAAATCCAGATTCTTATGTTTGGTTTCTATTCAAATTCAAAAATGACTTTTTAAACAATAAAAAGGAATAACCAATAGTAGGAGACAGTGACAGTAGTGACAGGAGAAAAAAACGCCATTTTAAAACATTATTAATTATTCTTTTGCAGGTCCAAAGATTAAACTTTGCTAAAATGTCTTCGCATTTTATCAGCTCAGGATTTTATAACAATTTTTTAAAATTTGAAATGCTTCATCTTTATCTTTTCCTATCTCTAGTTTCACTTTCCCTTAAGTACCTTTAAAAATGGCCCCTTTTCCTATCTCTAGTTTCACTTTCCATTACGTACCTTTAAAAAAAAAAACCCTTTCCTATCTCTAGTTTCACTTTCCATTACGTACCTTTAAAAATGGCCCTTTTTCCTATCTCCCATTTCACTTTCTTTTACGTTCCTTTAAAAAAGGACTCTTTTCTTATCTCTACGTCAACTTTCGGTCTCCTTATAAAAGGGCTCTTTTCCTCTTTCTAGGTCCACTTTCAATTACGTGCCCTTAAAAAGGTCTCTTTTCCTCTTTTGAGGTCAACTTTCCATTACTTGAACTCGGAAAAGGGTTCTTTTCCTTTCCCTAGGTCAAATTTCCATTACGAGCCCTTAACAAGGCCTATTTTTCGTCTGTCTAGGTCCAATTTAGATTACGTCTCCCTAGGAAACGCTTCTTTTCTTCTCTCTAGGTCCACTTTGGATTACGTCTCCTTAGAAAAGGCTTCTTTTTTTCTCTCTAGGTCCACTTTGGATTACGTCTCCTTAGAAAAGGCTTCTTTTTTTCTCTCTAGGTCCTCTTTGGATTGCGTCTCCTTAGAAAAGGCTTCTTTTCTTCTCTCTAGGTCCACTTTGGATTGCATCTCCTTAGAAAAGGCTTCTTTTCTTCTCTCTAGGTCCTCTTTAGATTGCGTCTCCTTAGAAAAGGCTTCTTTTCTTCTCTCTAGGTCCACTTTGGATTACGTCACTTTAGAAAAGGCTTCTTTTCTTCTCTCTAGGTCCTCTTTGGATTATGTCTCCTTAGAAACGGCCTTTTTTTCTGTATCTCTCAAGCCCAGCGTTAAAATGTTATCTGTGGTCTCAGGCTTTGTCTGGCCACCAGTCTAAGAGAAAGAATTCTGAACTGTAGAAAAGGCAACAGGAATTACTTTTAAGGTATGGCAGTTCACATATAATAAAGAATGAGGAATGCGTAGAGAGCCACGATCGCCTACGTCCTGAAGGGAAGTGGCATTATAAAGGAAAAATAAAGATAAACAGATCTGCCACAGGATTACATTAATGTGGCACCGATGATCGAATTTATTACACTGTCTTTGGGACTAGCTTGTTTACCATCGCCTTACAATGTAATGTGTGTGTTTGCAATGTTGATTGCCAACATATTGTGCTGGCTGCTTTTAAACACCACCACAACACGTTCCGCGCCTCCACGGCTCGAAGCAGCGCCCATGATGAAATCGAAAGCTTTTTTTTTCTTCCATCAGTGCCCGTGTTTATGCTTGTGGGCCACAGTGGCCAGTCAGAAAGAATTCCCGCACCCCACCCCTCGTTTTCTGGAGTAACTGGGCAACTGGCCAGCCAGACACGCAAGCCAACCGCTTTGATCCCTCTTCTCCTAAGATGAGGCATCAGTCAGATGCGAAGGTGGGGAAGGAGATGAAAGTATCTCCATGGCAACATGGCTGATCGGCTCGGCAGAAGCCATTCAGCTTTTCAAGGAGGTTGAAAGATGTGGGGGTCGGCCAGTGGAAGCGGAGGCTGGTCAGGGAAAAGGGTAGAAGGTGAGTGGGTGAAGAGAGGCGTGTTTGGTCAAAATGGATGGGAGGGGGGAAATTTGTGTGTATTAAGTATTAATGGAAAAATCGAAGATAGGCAAAAATGCAACAAGGAAGCACGAATCGGAGAAAAAGGAGAAAACGAAGGGACGAAAGAGGAGGGAAATAGGCATTAAAGAAGAAGAAGAAGAAGAAGAAGAAGAACAACAACAACAACAACAACAACAACAACAACAACAAGATTGGGAATGGGGAAAAAATTACAGAAATAAAAGAAAATCAAAAGCCAGAAATACTGGAGACTAAAGAGTGAAATAAATGATAAAAAGAATAAAAGAAAAATGGAGAAATAAAAATGGAATAAAAATGAAGAATGAACAATGAAGAATGAAAAATGGAGAAAGAAAGATGGAATAAAAAAGAAGAATGAAAAATGGAGAAAGAAAAATGGAAAAAGAAAAATGGAGAAAGGAAGATGGAATGAAAAATTGAAGAATGAAAAATGGAGAAAGAAAAATGGTGAAAGAAAAATGGAGAAAGAAAGAAAAAAGAAGAATGAAAAATGTTTTTCGATTTTTCATTTTTCATGGAGAAAAATGGAGAAAGAAAAATGTAATAAAAAGTAAAAAATGAAGACGAAACAAAGAAAAATGGAGAATGAAAAATGGTGAAAGAAAAATGGAATAACAATGAAGAATGAAAAATGGGGAATGAAAAATAAAGAAAGAAAATGGAATTAAAAATGAAGAATGAAAAAGAGAAAGGAAAATGGAATCAAAATGAAGAATGAAAAATGGAGAATGAAAAATGAAGAATGAAAAAAGAAAAATGAAATCAAAAATGAATTTAAAAAATGCAGAAAAAAATGAAGAAGGAAACTTGGAGAATAAACAAAAAAAATGAAAGAAAATAACAAAACCAACAAAAGAAAAAAGTAAAAAAAAAAAAACTTTTTCAAGACGTGATTAGCCTATGATTCTATCTTTTGGCTGTTGACTTTAGAAAATGCAAACCCCTTTTGAAAACCTCTTCGACCCTTACAAAATCTCCGACTGTTCTTCGATGTCCTTTATTTTAACTCATCACACAGGGGCAAACGAAACTACTTTTTTTCTTCTTTTATTACTTACATAACAAAAATTTGTTGTCACCTCTGTCTGACTTTTCTTTTGCACATTTTTGACATTGCTCATTTTAAGCGGTTGTGTGTATGTGTGCCTGTGAAAGAATATAAATTAACGTGGGGCATTGTGGGTATAGATAGATAGATAGATAGATAGATAGATAGATAGATAGATAGATATGAACAGATTCAGATAGATAGATAGATAGATAGATAGATAGATAGATAGATAGATAGATAGATAGATAGATAGATATGAACAGATTCAGATAGATAGATAGATTCAGATAGATAGATAGATAGATAGATTCATTCATTCAGAAAAAAAGCATCAGTATGAGGTACACAGAAATAAATAAAAGTTAGAATCAGTATAAGGTACATAGAAAGAATCAGTATAAGGTACATAGAAAAAAAGAAAGAAAAGATAGAATTAGTATGAGATAGATAGATAGATAGATAGATAGATAGATAGATTCAGATAGATAGATAAATAGATAGATTGATTGATTGATTCATTCATTCATTCAGAAAAAAAGAAGAGGAATCTTTTTTTACAAAAAACATTGTCTTTTTTTAATACTGGAAAATTTCTTTGTTTTAATGGCTTCCCTCTCTTTACTTCTCTTCTCCTCTCTCTCTCTCTCTCTCACTCACTCACTCTCTCAGTTTCTGTTTTATTTTAACCTCATTCTCTCTCTCTATATATATATATATATTTTTTTTCTATCCACTCTTAAAACCTTCTCCCTCTCTTTCTTTCTATCTTCATTTCTGTATCTTTGTTTATCTATCATTCACTCACTTACTCTTTTTTTTTTTTTTTTTTTTTTTTGCAAGCGCTCACGGCTCCCACTCACTTCTAAGGTTTCATTTGTTAAACGTTAATTAATTCTGATAAATGTAAATTAGACAAAATATAATTAGCCAAAAAAAAGAAAGTAATAATTCTCCTGCTGTCTAATTCTTTATTCCGCTTGTCAGTTTGTTTATTTTCGGTTTAATTTCATTGTTAAATATTGATTTGAAAACAATGATTAATTGACAACGGAGAGTTACTCTATCCAAAAGAAGATGGAAGAATCCTGTTAGACAAATAATTACAACAGACACGTTATTTGCGTTGGACAAGTATTTTGTGTATATGGTTTTGAACAAAATGTCGTGGATATATTCGGAGTCTATTCTATAGAATATGGTGTTGAGGCTGAGTAGTATTGGACAAGTATTTTGTGTATACTGTATTGAGCAAAATGTCGTAAACATATTTTGATTCTATTATATTGAGCATGGTGTTGGGACTGAGTAGATAGTGTTGGACAAGTATTTTGTGTATATTGTATTGAGCAAAATGTCGTAATCATATTTTGAGTCCGTTATATTGAGTATGGTGTTGAGACTGAGTAGATAGTGTTGGACAAGTATTTTGTGCATATTGTATTGAGCAAAATGTCGTAATCATATTTTGAGTCCGTTATATTGAGTATGGTGTTGAGACTGAGTAGATAGTGTTGGACAAGTATTTTGTGTATATTGTATTGAGCAAAATGTTGTGAACATATTTTGTGTCTATTGTATTGAGCATGGTGTTGACGCTGAGTAGATTGTGTTGGACAAGTATTTTTCTGCATATTGCAGTGAGTATATTGTTTTGGTAAAGTATATAATGCTGGGCAAGTTGCAGTTTTTTCTCAACCTTTTTAAGCAACCACGCACCTGATCTGAGATGGAAGTTGGTTGGAGTAAAGAAACAAATTAGACACTGGTTTGGAGAAATGACCAAACATTTTTGTTTTCATTTACAAGATATGAAAATGTCTCTGGTAAGTCGTATAATGCAACGTTCGAATTTACGGTGTTTGAGGTGTGAAATGTGAGTGTGGACAAAAGGAGTATGCTTAACCCTGCTGACAGCTTACTTAGCTATTGGTTTGGGCTTGTTGCGTTGAGCCCGTTCTCTTTGGGTTCACATGAAGTTGTTTTCACAGCCCAATTGTCAGACGGGCAGTCGGCCTTGCTCTTGTGTAGCCTCTATGTTTAGTGTGTGTCTGTGAAGTCAATCTCTCAGCTCTCTCTCTCTCTCTCTCTCTCTCTCTCTCTCTCTCTCTCCGCTGTCTTGTTTTCTTATAGCCTATATAAGGGAATCGTACGGACGTAGTTTTAAACATCTGTGGTAAGTGAGAGTTGCATCGATAATGGCCGGCACTCTGGTATATTTGTGTTTACTTTGAAATGTGTTTTGAGTAGAATGTGGCGTGTGTGTAACTTAGCTAGACGAAAATTGTTGTGTAGTTATATATGTTTTCTAATAATTGTATAAATTTGGCTTTAATTTATTATCTCTATGTATAAATTGTATTTTTTGCTACACAGCAAATTAAAATATTACGGCAAACTTAAAGAAATTATTAAACATTTAAATGCTATGAAATTAACCATAGATTTAAAAAAATACACACAAATGTGAACTTACTTTATTTCAATGTTTCTATTTAACTATCTGCGCAGTTCGTTTAGTGTGAAATCTCTGCTTGATGGTTTTTTTTCACGATTTCTTTAATGTTTGGTCGAATGTGCGATAAGCAGACCCTCATTTCTTCTTTAATTAAGCGTAGTCTTTCTCATTTCTTATTTTTGATGTTATTTAGGGTTGAGAAGCCTAATTCACATAAAACTGATAAAGCCTTTTTAGCTAATGTGGGATAAAAAGTGTAATACTTATTCATTTGTTCAAATACTAACGTTGTACCATTACTACTTCCACACACACACACAAACACACACACACACACACACACACACACACATATATATATATATATATATATATATATATATATATATATATATATATATATATATATATATATATATGTGACACTATTTCGCGGCACACTTAAGATGATCACGCGGCACTTGCTGTTAATCTCTTACTGTACATAATATTATCAACAGTAAGAATGAATCTTCTATCCGTCACATTGATTGATTGTCTAAGCCTAGCTTAGATGTGGTACAAGGCTAAAAGTCTGGAGCACCCAATGAAAATCGAACACACTACTCAATTATAATTCATCTAGTGCAGTTTTTCTCAACCTTTTTAAGCAACGGCACACCTAGGAGCAAATGAAAATATCGCGGTACACTTCGCAATAATTTTAAAGGGCATAGATATTAATGTTATGAAATAAACCCAGAGATGTTTTTTAATGCACACACAAATGTGAACTTACTTTATTTCAATGTTTCTATTTAACTATTTGTGCAATTTATTTAGTGTGAAACCTGTGCCTGGTGTTTTTTTGGGGGGGTGGGGTCGTGATTATTTCAATGTTTGGTCGAATGTGCGGTAAGCAGACCCCCATTTCTTCTTTAGTTGAGCGCAGTCTTTCCCGCTTCTTATTTTCGATGTTATTTAGGGTTGAAAATCTAATTCACATAAAACTGCAATAAAACTGATAAAGCCTTTTTAGCTAATGTGAGATAAAAAGTTTAATATTTATTCACTTATTCAAATACTAACGTTGTACCATTACTACTTCCACACACCTATGAGCAAATGAAAAGGTTAAAACTTACACACACACACACACACACACATAAATATATATATATATATATATATATATATATATATATATATATGCCGTGACAATATTTCGTGGCACACTTAAGAGGATCGCGCGGCACAGTAGTGTGCCGCGGCACGGAAATTGAGAATCACTGATTTATTGTATTGTGTCTGGTATTGTGGCTAAGCTATTAAGAAGAAAAATAAATAAGTCATCACTTCAAATGACGAGATTTATATAATAAAATCATTTCAATGTAAAAAATACTTATATAGGCGAGTACTACAGGGATTTATATTCGCACACCCCTTTAAAGTCGATCGTAATATAAAGGAACAAAGCTGACCCTAACTTTGACTTTATAAATACCATCCTAATCAAATATAATTCTTTACATCGAAAATACATCAACAAAACAAGATTCATAATCCAGTCCTGGAATACTTTTTATCTACAAAATTTGAAAAATAAAGTAATTATCGCCAACACTAGGGTCGTTACCACCACCTCCAAGACAATCGGGGATATAATTAAGAACAAAAATAGATCCAACAACACATCAGATGCCGGGATTTATCAAATAAATCTCTTGCAATGTAAGAAAACTTACATTGGCGAGACATCTCGAAATCTAAAAGTCTGTATCTACTAGCATAAAAGGGGTCTACGTTTAGGGTCTTTACCACCACCCACAAAAAAATCGGAGATATAATTCAGAAAAAAAATAGATCCGACACCACATCAGATGCCGGGGTTTATCAAATAAATCTCTTGCAATGTAGGAAATTTTACATTGACGAGACATCTCGACATCTAAAAGCTTGTATCTACGAGCCTAAGAGGGTCTACGTTTAGGGTTTTTACCACCACCCACAAGAAAATCGGAGATATAATTCAGAAAAAAATAGATTCGACACTACATCAGATGCCGGGATTTATCAAATAAATCTCTTGCAATGTAGGAAAATTTACATTGACGAGACATCTCGACATCTAAAAGCCTGTATCTACGAGCAGAGGGGTCTACGTTCAGACAGTCTTTTAAACGCGCTGGTAATAGACAGAAACAAAACTGGGCATAACTTTGACTTTACAAATGCCGCCCTAATTTTAAAAAAAAAAGAACATAATTCTTTACGTTGAAAATACTTCGAGGAAATCCTGATAAATATTTTACCAACTATAAACACACATCAAAAATACTATATTAAGTCAGCAACTTTTATTAAATCCATCCTTAAAGAATCTAACATATGTTTATCTACCCCGACAATATTTATATAAAAACGTCGCCAAATCAACATACGGACCACCATCAAATATAAATAATGTCCACCATACGCAGACGTAGACTTATGAACATATATACTATCATCCGAATATAGATAGACGAACTAGAATTATGATACACTTCCATGCATAAAGCAATAATTACGTTTTATCAGTTAGGCTGGGAATCTGTCAATATTTTGGAGCTTCGAAAGGACGTGTCGTCTCTCCTTGATTTTGGAACGTCATAAATTAAACTAATGCTTCCTAACAAGTCAAATGCACGTGAAGCCTGATTAGCCAATGGAAATCAAATAACGCAAAAATAAAAATACCAGAATTTTTGTTCCCCATATCTTATTCTCTGATGAAGCTTTAATAAAAGTGAAACATGTTTGATTGATAAATGTTTCCTATTTGTTCTTTAACATATATATATATATATATATATATATATATATATATATATATATATATATATATATATACAAATGTAAAGAGAACGAATCGAATATCAATTCAGACGTTCATAACACTAATTTAAAATAGGACTTAATACAATAGTAGAGGTATAATTCTTTATTATAGGTATTACATTCGAACATATGTAAAGTGCTACATCAATGCATGCATATTTCGATGTCTATCATAGTATCTCATCAGGGGGTGGTAAGTCTGATGAGATGCTATGATAGGCATCGAAATATGGATGCATTGATTTAGCGGTTTACATATTTTCGAATGTAATACTTTATAATATATATATATATATATATATATATATATATATATATATGTGTGTGTGTGTGTGTGTGTGTGTGTGTGTATTAGGTTAGGGAAGAAATTAGAAAAGTTTATAAATTTAACAAGTTTTGTTCTTATTAAATCTTCCTTAGATAATGATATATGGAGGAGATATGGATATGAGATATGGAGAAAAGAAAATTCTGCTATGTTTTTTTTTATTTATTTTTGTGCTTGTTTTCATTGGTTAAGTAGACCTCACGTGTATTTGACTTGTCAGGTAGCGTTCGTGATAAGTATTTCTTTATTTTTATGTTTTTTTTTTGTTTCATTGGTTAAGTAGACCTCACGTGTACTTTTCTCTCCCTTTCTCTTTCTTTCTTTCTCTCTCTCTCTATCTCCATATATATATATATATATATATATATATATATATAGAGAGAGAGAGAGAGAGATAAAGACAGATAAACAGACAGACAGAAATCAGCTACAACCACATCATGGCTCCAAAGATTAAACAATACCCCACCAACTAATACTAGCAATTAACGTTTCAGTTCAAAGAAAGCATACAAATAATGATAGCTATAGTATCCAGCAAAATTTCATAGTTTTACAATTTGAAATTTTTAATGATTCTTACTCCTTCAGTTAATAATTGAATAAGCTCCTTGTCAGTTTTGCAACTATAAAATATGGAAATTCTTCTACTGCCTGGTTAAATATTTGAGCTTAACAACTTTAACAAAATATTCCAATAAGAATCATAAAGCCGCTAAGAAAGTTGCTTCAGTGTGTCGTGCAAGAAAATTTTTCTCTCCAAAATCTATACTACATATCTCTGCCTACCATTCTTCCTTGCATAGAATATTGCTGCCACATCTGGTGATCCTGCTAAAGGATAAAGCCCAAAGAAGAACCAACAATATTATTGACCCTCTTCTGACGTCTTGACTTCCTTCACTTTCCCACCATTGTAAGGTTGCCTCTCTCTGCCTTTTTCTATAAATACTTTCATCGTTATTGTTCGGATGATCTCTTCGCTATGCTTCCTAGATTTTTTTTTAAATTTAAGTGCAGTACTACACTGGCAAAAAAGCAACATCGAAAATATATATTTTAGATGTTGCTTTTTTGCTGTAAAACAAAAAAAAAACCCTTCAAACTAGAATTTGTAATGATTTTGGAACTCATCAAGTTTATTTCATTAGCAACTTCATGATATTTTTTTTTATTTGAACTTTTCATTCTACAAGGAGGCCCCCATCGAATTTAAAAGACCCGCTCCAACTATAGGAGGGCAAATAGTCTAAATTGTTTCCAGTGAGGTCAAAGGAGCCACATTAAATCTGAAAATAAACAAATCTCCTCTGTTCTTATATCAATATTTTTTTTTATCAGCGGCCCAATACCACTAGTGCCTTTCCCCCCCCCCCCTCTAGCCTTGGGGGCTCTGGACTGCAACATCTTCAAGCGCATATGTAACGCCATCACTGGTGATAATAATAAATATAATTATGTTAAACAAAATAAAATAATGAATAAATAAGTAAAATAGAAAAATAAATAAATAAATAAAACTGTAAATAAATAAATAAGTGGATTCGTGTGTAGTGTAATGGATAGCAGACCAGAAGGTAAGATCGTACAGAGCCAAGTTTTGATTTCAGTCGAGTTTGTTACATTCAGTTATGCGCAAATACGCCTCGAATAGGTCTGTACCATCTCTTTTCCTCCAAGCATTGGGTTAAATAGTAAGACTATTATCAAGAAAAATCATTATCTATAAAAACATTGTTAAGGCAATATTCACTTGCAAAAACACAAAAAGGAAAGAATTATTTTTATAATAGATAAAAGTGTTGATAATCTATAAAAAATACAAAAAAAAAACGGCTTACGGCCATATCATGTTGAAACACGAGTTCCTGTATGATCAACAAAGTTAAGCCATCCTTTTGACACCCCATTTTTTCTGGGGCACATAGTTTTTTTTTTTTTTTTTTTTTTTTTTAAGCATTTCACCCCAAGCAAGGCGGGGAGCCACTAGGACGCAAGGGGTTACAGAAAATAGGAAGATCAGATAGGAGTGATAGAAGAAAGGATGAGGGTAGTGGATAGATCAAGGCAACTGGAGATGTCGATTGACATTACACTTGAATAGCTGGAGATTATAACTCTCAGGGAAACCGGAGAAGGGAAGAGAGTTCCACAGGCGAGAGGTGCGAGACATGAAGCTATTAGAGTAGAAGAGACGGCTACATTTAGGAGTTTCGACAGTGAAGGGGTGAGAGCGGGATGCCAGCCTCGTAGGGCGCTTGAACTCATGAAGTTTGGGAACCAGCGAATGCAGTTCGTCGGAGCAATTTCCATGAAAGTATTTATAGAACAGACAGAGGGAGGCGACGGTGCGTTTGTGAGAAAGTGACTGTAGACGAGACGCCAGGGCAGGGCCAACCATATTGCATATCCGCTTCTGGAGCCTATCAAGAACCCCGAGGCAAACAGAAGGGGCGCCAGACCATATATGGCAGCAATACTCCATGCAAGGGCGAATTGTGGATTTGTATATCTGGAGGATCGACTCAGGGGAGAAAAACTTCCTAGCGCGGCTCAGGGAGCCAAGTTAGCATAAAGCTGTATATGAGATATGCAAGCAAAGTAAAAGCCAAATCTATATATAAAATTCTATGACTTCCGTTTGTCCGTCCCCACACACTCTAAAATAGCTATATAACTTGACCAATCGAAACCAAATTTGGGAGAGACATGCAAACTGCTAAGGGTGTACAAAGTACAGTTGGTTGACTAGGGTGCGGAGAATAAACGTTCATTAAATTTTTGGAAAAATTAAAAGTTTTATTATTTAATACACAAAATACATCCACTATTTAAAAAAAACAATTTAATGATTATTATAACAAATACTTATTTAACAAAAATGCAATATTGTTTTTAGCATATCTTTTCTTTAAGTTTTTATATACAAGAATGCAGTTTCCACTTCACACTGCATTTGCAAGAACTATATAAACAAATCAAAAGTTCAAACGCTTCAAAAACATGGAATTTGGCTCTAGAAATAAATATTTCTGCATGGTCAGTTGTATGCTGCATGCTCAAGAGTAAGAAATCCTAATAATTTATTCTTTGCTGCTAAAAAGGAAAAAAAAAAAGAAATGTTCTTAAAAAATATTGTTTACCATGAAGTCCTATAAAATTAGATTAAAGAAATTATCAAACCGTGAAGTAGGATTTTTGTCAAAGTATTTTCCCAAAACAAATCAGCTTATTCAAATTTCATCGTTTGGTTTGCGAAATTGAACGAAACGTAGATTTTGTAACTCTTAATAAAAATGTTGGCAATAACTTCGACATTACTAAATACTGTGAGGATTTCAACTCACATTAGCATGTTGCAAAATTATTCTCATATAAAATAATACTCTAAATATATTGCATCCAGTTTATCAATTAGACCTGGAAGCATACAATCAAAGTATAAAAAATGTACAGGAACAAGGTTAATATACCACATAAAGGATTTTAGTAGTCAATGATATTAATTGTAATAAAAAAATCTAATTAACTGATTTAATTCTAATACAAATGATAATGTAAGTTCAGTGTTATTAAGGCTGTAGTAAATCTTTTTCTTTATTTGACTGAAACTAAAACATGGTGTTTATTTTTTTATCAGTTTATTATTCTTATGAGGTTTCCTCTTTGGTACCTCAATGTTACGAATTTAAGTACAGTACTTGATTGGCAGTTAGGTCTCATGATTTTACAGTTGAAATAGCTAGATGTAACCATAAGTTTCATGCTGACAGTTTATTTTCCACTTCTCACTTGTGAAACTCTCTTCTGACCTTTTACTTTCCAGTCACCTTTGAGCTTCAAAAACATAAGTGCAATGTCAATTATTATCTTCTGTCTTCTTAATTCCTGTTTTTTATGGTTCTCTCCTTAATCTTTTTCTTCCACATTTAGTAACTCCTTGCATCTTAGTGGCTTTATTACCTTGCTTAGGGTGAAATGATTTAAAAAAATATCTTTAGTTTCAAATTTTTTTCAAAACACTTATGTATTTTCCATTCCATCAAATTTAACGAAAAGGACATGTATACTTACAAATCAGAAAGAGACAGTTAAAATTTATATGTAAAATTCTCTTACTTCCATTAGTTCGATCGTCACAACAGCATATCTTTTCATTAAGTTTTTATATTTCATTAATTGGTTTATGAAATTTGAGCAAGATGTAGAATCTGTAAATTTTAACAAAAATGTTTGTGATAATTTCAACAATGTTAAATACAGGATTTCAACATGCATTAGCATGTTGAAAAAAATCTAGCAAAAAAAAACTACTGCAAGTAATGTTAAAATTGAAATTCTATAAAAGATAAAATCAATGCTTAAATGATTGATGAAGATTATATAATGTCAGGGTGTCCATATTAACATGTAAAATAATAATAATTTATTGTAAATGTTAGTTGGTGTGGGCCGAGGATTGGCCGTTGACTCCCCCCCCATCCCAACCTGGTCGACGCTTGGACATAAGGTAAGCCGAAATCTTCAGTCACCTTCAAGACGATAAAGCAGACAACCACTTGCTTGCTGGCCTATGTAAGTACAATGCTTTCATGGAAATTGCTCCGAGGAGCTGCATTCGCTGGTTCCCAGACGTCATGAGTTCAAGCGCGATCCGAGGCTGGCATCCCGCTCTCACCCTTTCACTGTCGAAACTCCTAAATGTAGCCGTCTCTTCTACTCTAATAGCTTCATGTCTCGCACCCCTCGCCTGTGGAACTCCCTTCCCTTCTCCTGTTTCCCTGTGAGCTATAATCTCCAGCTATTCAAGTGTAATGTCAATCGACATCTCCAGTTGCCTTGATCTGTCCACTACCCACATCCTTTCTTCTATCACTCCTATCTGATCTTGCTATTTCCTGTAACCCCTTGCATCCTAGAGGCTTCCCGCCCTGCTTGGGGTGAAACGCGTAAAACAAATTAGTTATATAAGATACTGTGTTAATCAAATATATTTCTGGGGCCTTTATCCCTTCGTTTTATAAGCTTACAGATACGTCCCGTTGAAACATCAGTTTCCGTACGATCACCGAAGTTAAACAACGACGAGCCTGGTCAGTATCTAGATGGGTGACCACTGAAAAATGCTAAGTGCTGTAAGTTTGGGTGTGCAGGTGGTGTAATGGATAATAGCTTGGAATTGTTAGTCGGAGAGCCGAGTTCGAATTCCCATTGGTTTCGTTATATGCTATGGGCGAATAGTTAACCCAAACAGGGGTCAAAACACTATGAAAGTATAAAAATACATTTTTATAGTAAAATTACCAGTAATACATTTTTTTAGAAAAAAAATATTACTAACACTACATTTGACTATGGACAAAAACCATCTTTACAAAATCAATTCCTGGGAAAGGAATAAATCCCCCCTTTCTGGGTTAATTAGTAGGATTTGTATCTCTAAATTATTATTATTATCTCCCCGACCCCCACAAAAAATTCTTAAAATTTAATAATATTATCTGCCTTTAAATAACCTGCAAAGGGTTGATAAGCCGTAAAAAACGAATCAATCAATCGATTAACTACCGATTAGCTACACAGACAAGTCTACGGGATATAAATTTATAGAAACTATATTGGACACAAAGTGAGGGATCAGTTTATATGTTGAATGTAATATAGAATTGAACCCTCACTTTCTATTCACGTTATAATTTCTTGTTTGTTTATCAAATTCTGATTAGGTATGAATCCATCTCTTCTCCTCCAGCTATGGGTTAATTAGTCAAATTTGTATTACTAAATCATTATCATATCCAAAAAGACCTTAAATTCAAAAATATTTTCTGGCTTTAAATAAATTACAAAGGGTTTGTTAATCCAGAGAAAATGAATCAATCAATAATGAAAACAAATAGATTAATCGTGAATAAATAAATAAATAAATAGATAAAAATGGACATAAAATAAACAAGCAAAGGGTCAGGACTATAAATAATTTAAACCATGGGCTCTTAACAAAAAAAAACAAAATAAAATAAAAATAAAACGTGCCAAATGCTGATTTGAAAACAAAGCTTCACAGACTTTGGTAGCCTCGCAAAATCAAATCGTCCTGGGTATGACGATAAACTACATCCAGCAGCAAGGCCTCTGATCGCGTGGAACCACCTCTTAATTGCTGTTGTTCCCATGTCCACCATGAGCAAGGTGGTAGCACCTGTTAGGGTCCCAGCTATGGGCAAATAGTGAACCCAAACAGGGGTCAAAACACTATGAAAGTATAAAAATACATTTTTATAGTAAAATTACCAGTAATACATTTTTTAGAAAAAAAAATATTACCAGTAATACATTTGACTACCAAAAAACCATCTTTACAAAAATAAGTCAGTGAAAACTGATCTACATTCTCACAAAGAATACATATCCTATTGATATAAACCGATCCTAAAAAAAACTTGTCGGCATTAACCCCTTCCCTGACAATTATTTTGGGAAAACGTGTCATTTTCAGACATTTTTTTTTATTTGTCTTCAATATAGCAACTGAGAAACTGAGGTACCTTGAAGTACCCAAGCGGTGGCTAACACCTCTACCAGATGTACGAGTTGACAATTGGACTCCTTTCAAGCTCAGAAGGGCATAAAAAGAATCAAGATCGACGTATAAACACGTCTGTATATGGTTTTTGAGACGAATAAGTCCGTGTCTGAAAAAAGACAATTTCAGTTTTATATATATATATATATATATGGGCCAATATATATATATATATATATATATATATATATATATATATATATATATATATATACTATATATATATATATATATATACAAATTACTATTTTACTCAACCCTATTATATTATTCTGGTGCATGATTTTGTTTTCACCAGATTTTTGAGTGTCATCCACCCTCTCTTTCCAAGATTAACTCAAAAGGTGCAAACCAAATAATATGCATATATTATAGAAAATCGTCACTGTTTTCCATATTGGTAAAAAAAAAAGATTTACATGGATTATTTTTAGAGAGTAAAATTAAATAGCAATAGAAAATGTTGATGGTTGTTTAAATTTATTTATATAAGGTGCGTTCAGTATTTGAGAACACATCTTTAATGGGCCATGGCTGGAAGGCAACCTAATATAATGTTACGCGGCATTAAAAAATTTGGATATTCTCATTTCTCTTTTAGACATATCGAGAGAAATATCATGAGAGTTTTCGATCTAATAGAAGAAATGTCAAGGCACACCATACTCGAGGCATCCTCCTCCTCCTCCTCCTCCTCATTTTCATCATCGTCTTCATCATCATCACCATCAACATTAGTTCCATGACTGGGTGCCGATAGACATTGTCACAAAACAGATATTCCCTAAACCAGTGGTTTGCAACCTTTTTTTTGCCCAATGCAATATTTTTTCACCAGAAGTCAGAATGTCATCATTTTTTTTTCCAGGATTGCCCGACTCAGAATTTTGCACTCCAAAATAATGTGCATATATTATTGAAAAATCTTTATTCTTTTCCATATTATTACATACTGGTATAATGGAATATGCATACACCTGTGTTCCCCATTCACTGGAATATGTTGGCTGGTGTCCGTCATAAATACAGACGGACGTGTAGGTACGACAGAGTTTAAGTCTATGACAACCCATTGGACTACGCCATTGGCTATCTTATTGATCTACACTTACTACCTGCGACTACGACGAGTACCAGTCGATTACTGCTACCGTGTAGTACTTGGTATCCAAACCCACTTAGATCAAATATATCCCTTTCCGGGACATATCACATATATATTTTACGTTATGTAACAAAAAAAAAGCAAAGAGACTAAAGGCAAATAACGCACTGGTGCTGAATATACACCCATGTATAAGGAATTCCCGGAGTTCTCATTTTCTACCAAGTGTTCCAAGAAGTAGGTGCCAAAATAAACGTTTCTAAGACAGAAACAATGGTCTGGAATCGGTATGAAAGCAGTGACACCACTTATCCTGATTCCGTCATAAAAATTCTGGATGTGGGATTAGTAAATACCACACACTTCAAATACCTCTGTATATAGACCAGTTATAACAAATTTAGTATATGAAAGAAAGAATAGGTTGTGTCAGAGGTAGTTTCGTCCAATACCGCAAGTCGTTACAAAATGAAAATATTTCTCAAGTCATGTTAGGAGACGGTAGGGCCGATCTATCATCCGAAAAATCGAATGATAAAGAAGACGACTGGGCCGACCCGTCAGTCCGATAATAAAAGCCTCGAGATTAGCTAGCTGGTCTTCGTACCAGCCAATCAGATTGCTCTTCGCATTTCCTGTACATATGGCTCTTTCAATGGCGGTTTCTATGATAGATTGTTATGTTCTGTGATTTTATATCGATTTTTTTTGTGTTCAAAGTCAGCAGGAAATAAATCAGTGTTATTGGTGAAAATTTATTTATTTCTGTATTGGATCATGTTATTTAAGTCATGGCAATTATGTGTGAAAAATAATATCACCCAAACGTCCGCCAAGGCTTCGGAAAAACACTGTTTTCTACTCGATGGTATCCCGTTGTTTTGATGACGTCTCTGCATTAGTTTCTAAACGTAAAATGAAACCAATATATTTTTATTATCTCATTAAATTCAGCTGTTGAATTGATGTTGGCTTTGGCATAGACCTTACTTCTGGGATGACCCCAAAGGAAGAAATCTAAACAGATAAAGTGTATTGGTAATTCTATTAAAAGGTGTTTCATTAAGACGGATTATATATAAGGGTGTTTCATTAAGACGGATCAAAGTCAGTAGTAAATAAATCAGTGTTATTGGGGGAAATTTATTTATTTCTCTATTGGATCATGTTATTTAAGTCATGGCAATTATGTGCGAAAAATAATATCACCCAAATGTTCACCAAGGCTTCGGCGACACACCTCCAATCGATGGTCAAAATCTTTGATGACGTCTCTGCATAGATGTTCCTTGATTTCACCAATATGCCATATTATCTCATCCTTAACCTGTTAAATTGTTGTTGGTTTGTTGGCATAGACCTTACTTTTCAGATGACTTCCCCAAAGGAAGAAATCTAAAGGCGTCAAGTCGCACGATCGTGGTGGCCAATTGACTTCGCTATTTCGAGAGATGATGCGACCTGGGAACTTCTCATTCAAATTCTGTTTGAACGTCCATTTTCGTAATAGGTTTCGATAACTTTAACACGTTGTTTGATTGTTAATCTCTTCATGGTTGAAATTCCCAAACGCTTAAGTTGTTAAATCTGAAAAAAAAAAAAAAAAAAAACATTAGACGCTTAAACTTAATTCACATTTAAAATCGGTCCAAGTTATAGGAATACCCTTTATATCCACTTGTCGAACGGTTCTGCCCACGCACGCACATTTCAGAAATAACAACTTAAGTTTTTTGGAAATTTCAACCATGGAAAAATCAACAATCAAATAACGTGTTAAAGTTTCAAGAGTGCAGTTGGAAAAATTGTTCATAATTTCAAACAAACTGGGTCGGTGGCAGATGTGAAAACAGCATTGTGTCCTCGTTTACGCCGTTCGGCTGTAAACATTGCTGCAGTTCACAAGAATGTGGCCGAAACCTCTATTCGTCATCGTGCGCAGGAATTGAACTTCTCCACAACAACGTTACATCGTTTCCAATTGCACTCTCGGTTGGTTGATTATGTTGATCAAAAAATCGCCAAGTGTGCGAAATGCATTTCTGTTTGAACGTCCATTTTCGTAATAGGTTTCGATAACTTTAACATGTTGTTTGATTGTTAATCTTTCCATGGTTGAAATTGACAAAGACTTAAGTTGTTAAATCTAAAAGAAAAAAATCATTAGACGCTTAAACCTAATTCACATTTAAAATCGGTCCAACATATTGGAACACCTTTTACAAGCCTCGAGATTAGCTGGCTGGTCTTCGTACCAGCCAATCAGATTGCTCCTCTCATTTCTTGTACATATGGCCCTTTCAATGGCGGTTTCTATTATAGATTGCTATGTTCTGTGATTTTATATCGATTATCTTTTGTGTTCGAAGTGAAGGCATGTGAAAAGGGCTCCGTCTTGGCACTGAAGCTTCAAATGAGGCACCATCTCCAAGTTTAAATAGCCTCGTCAGATTGAGACTTTCATATGGATGTCAGTCATGACACCAGTCACGTTCAAGAATATCTAGACTGTCAGTTGTATAAAACTGCTTTCTAAGATCAATTGTTTAAAATAGTCCTGAGCGAGTGAAGCTTGTTGATGTTGGCGAAGATCATCCTTCTTCGAAGATTGCGCACATCTCTTGCGAACTTTCAGTAGCGGCAACACCTAAAATGGCTAGAACATGTAATTTGAATAGAAAATAATGACATAATTAAGATGTTGACATTCCACACTACTTTAAATAAAAAAGGTTAGAAAGGAAACTCCCATCAATACTGGAAAGAGCGTTAACAGCTATTGGACATGGAAAACCTATTTTCCTGAAAAATGGTTTTTTAAAATAAGATGTCATACATTTCAACCAAAAGTAGCACTTGCTGCTTGCTCAATAAATTCTAAATGTTTCCTTGTAAGGTAACAGCTAATATTACCATGCCATAAGTCATACACGGTTTCGATGATCAGGTCTTTTTTGATTCATGACTGACTAGGAAGGAGATTTTTCCAAAATAGGTTGCCATTTCTTCCTGTGGTAGACTGGTCCCCAACCAAAGCTATAGGACCCAGTTTTTCCTGCTGTTCAACCCATAGCTGGGGGAAGAAGAGATGCATTCGTACCTTTCCCAAACTCGACACTCCGACTTCTTGTTCCGAGCCGATATCCGTTACACAACAATGCACATCCAATATTACTATTACCCTGACTATTAAAGCTGTAAAAATACAAAGGGCTTCTTTTTCAGTGAAAAAAGATCAATACAGACGCCATTTATATTTTCTTTCTGTTTAGGCTGCTTCTTGTCCATGTCAGCTCGGAAATAAATCTGCAACAGTGCAAATCGCTAATGTTTATTTTTTAAGCCAATGATTGTCTGGTCAGCTTTGCTCTCATAAACGAAACCCAATGATTGGCTGATAATGGAGTTGCCAGTATTTTTTTCCAATTGTTTTCTTCACTTCTTCTCATCCTCTTATCTTTTGGGAATGCAAAATGGCCGCGAGAGACAAATGTCGGTGGGGTGATGAGAACTAAAGACGCTGGTAATCACTCAAGCGATGAAAGATGTCAAAAATATCAGGCAAGGAATCACTTTATCTGAATCTTTTATTTTTAATAATTTTTGGTCAAAGATGCAGCTTTGTACGTACGTACATAGCCATGTTTTTTTTTGTTGTTGTTGTTATTTTTTTTTTTTTTTGTCGAGGCTGGAACGTCCTGGGAATAATCTCGCACAAAGCAAGGTGGGTCCACATACTGAAACTTGCCATCATAGCTTGAGTCAAAGTTTTTAAAAGGACGGATGCTCTGCCCGGTGCACAACTCAGACATTCACGGTAATCCAAATACACCAAGTGTTTTTATCGAGACACCATCTCTAGGAAGGTAAATATTCAAGGCTTGAGACCTCAACGTTGAATAGCGTATATATATATATATATATATATATATATATATATATATAGAGAGAGAGAGAGAGAGAGATCATAATATGAAAAAAATTTATCCGATTTTATTAGAGAAGACAATATTCGACATTAAATATATATATATATATATATATATATATATATATATATATATATATATAAGATAATCCTATTATCAATACACACACACACACACACATATATATATATATTGGGAAATAATACACACACATACATTACACACACACATATATATATATGTGTGTGTGTATATATGTGTCTATTGACCATAATATTATATATATATATATATATATATATATATATATATATATATATATATATATATATATATATATATATATATATATATATATATATATATATATATATATATATCACCAGTTAGGTTATATATATATATATATATATATATATATATATATATATATATATATATATATATATATATATATATATATATATATAAATTTCCAAGTGGATAGAATCCAGGTAGAACTCAATGTCCAGGACAGAGTAATAATATAAATTATGACCATGGAATATTAGTGTTTAAGCCTGTTTATATATATATATATATATATATATATATATATATATATATATATATATATACCGGGTGTAACATCAAAACTGTCCAAATCGTCTAACAGCAAAATTGTCCATTTGTTAGATTAAAGCTTTCAACCGTTGTATCTTAGAAATGATTAAATATATCTTACTGGAATTCTTCAAGTTTTTTCTAACACTATTGGATGCTACTTTCAGCAATAAGAATGTATGTCTCTAAGCCTAACAATAGAATCGTAATGAAATCGATCATAAATGAAAATGACATGTTGACCATTAATTATTCATAGCTAAGGTTCGGAAAGTCATGAAGGATTGAAATTAAGTTCATATATATATATATATATATATATATATATATATATATATATATATATATATTATTATTATTATTATTCCAGGATCATTTTCCAGTTAATTCAAGATGATCTTCGTCCTCTCTAACTTTCTAACTTTCTGTCCTGGAGTAAAACGGTGCCTCACAATTTTCACCTACGATTTCATTTTCAAGTCTTTTTTCACTGCTCTTTGGATTGTCATGGCTGAAACTCCTCTCTCACGTGTCAAACGTCTTATGGATTGAATTGGATCATTTCTAATTGGATTTTTTCTAATTAATCTCTTTAGCTCAGTTGAAATGATGATCCCTCTACAATTTTTGACCTCCTGATCCAGCTCTCCTTTCTACTGTTCCCTCTTTTTTAAACATATTCACCGTTCTCTGGATGATTCTTGAATGGACTTTGAAGATGGAAGCCAGAGTATGAATGTTGGTACCATTACTGAAGGCATGAATGACCTTTACAATCTCATGTCCATACAACTGAATATTTTAACTCTATCACTGATATTGAGCTCTTTTCTAATAAGTACCACGCATATATATATATATATATATATATATATATATATATATATATATATATATAGACAGATAGATAGCTAGATAGATAGATAGATAGATGGATTGATAGATAGATAGATTACCGCTCCCTGATGATAACCATAGGCAGTGCGATATTTGAAAGTCACCTCCTCTTTTCCCTTTGATTTTTGAAGCGGCAAGACACGTTTCGTTACTTAAATAAGTGTATAAAAAAACGTATAAAAAATATATATATAAAGATAATATATATATATATATATATATATATATATATATATATATATATATATATATTGCAATTAGTTGTCTTAACCTTGAGAATCAACTTTTAAATTCTCTATGGATCGTTTTCCCTATGCGATCTACTTTTATTTTAGCGGAATTCTCAACTATCATAAGGCCATTACTCCTATATAAGCCACTTCTATCTATATCGATACAGTCTTAAGGACTTAAGTTATATAAGATAAACAAGGCCACCAGGCCCGAGGCTTCGACAGAGTCCAAGGATCCCATAGAAATATCAAAGTAATCATTACAATTGTTTTTAGCCTATTGTTCTTCATTGTAAAATAGGACGGATCTTCTACAGTTCATGATTATATCGACTTCATTATTAGAGATGTCGGAATTTTCTTTAGCAACCGGTGGTGGCTGTTGGATTTAAAATATATAATGATTATTTTGAAGTCATTTATCATTTTCATTATAATATTGTATTTCTTTTTGTAACTATAATTAACGAAGAAAGAAAGTCATGCAACCACTATGTTTTGGGCTGGAGTAAAATCCAAATCAAACAAACAAAATTGATGTTAAAAGTACTTTGCTGATAGTAGAATTTCTTAAAGATGGTAACTCGGCTCTGGGAGTTCCAATGCCAAAGCATTAATCATTGTTTGGGATATTTGCATGTGTCAACATATCTGAGATGATTTATCATACCTGCGCTATATGGAATGCGTTTCAGATTTGATACTTTTGTGGGGTTCATGCTTATTTGAAAATTATGCACTACCTATTCACATATGCTTTTTTATATATATATATATATATATATATATATATATATATATATATATATATATAGTTATATAGGAATGCAGACATCTAGTTTTATATTTATCCATCTCACATCTATCTATTCATCTATTTGTCTTAGTCCCTTGCCTGTTTATATATTTTTCTATGTGTATATATCCATCGATTCATATATATCTCACCCTCTTCATATCTATCTAGATAGCTATCTATCTAAGCCCAGTCTCTTAATATCAATCTTTCTATTTCAGTCTCTTCATTATCTATCTATCTATCTATCTATCTATCTATCAAGTTCAGTCTCTTAATATCTATCTTTCTATCTCCGTCTCTTCATATCTATCTATCTATCTATCTATCAAGTTCAATCTCTTAATATCTATTTCAGTCTCGTCATATCTATCTATCCATCTATCTATCAAGTTGTCTCTTATCTATCTTTCTATCTCAGTCTCTTCATATCTATCTATCTATCTATCAATCTCAATCTCTTAATATCTATATTTCTATCTCAGTCTCTTCATATCTATCTATCTATTAGTCGCAGTCTTACAATTGTGCCCAACATATTTATGAGGATTGGAACATACCCGTTAGTGTTCATAGGTACAGTATGATTTAATTAATTTAAATGCATTAGACTTCATGAATCTACATGCTGATCAGTTTTGTTAGACGTTAACAAACTGTATTATTATTATTATTATTATTATTAATATTATTTTATTTCGTTTCTGTTATAGACTAATTTCTACCCGGGTCCCAACTAGAGACCTAAGGTCAGAAATAACCTCATGACATTTTCACTGGACATTTTTGAACCTAAGATCACAGATATTTTACATAAAGTCCTTCATAAAGGTATAAGCTGTGATTGTGAGAATAATAATTTTTGGCATTTCTTTCAGACATGGACTGCCAGGGATCCCTTTATTGAGTCTATCGGAACCTTTTCCAATCAAAATGATGGCTCTAATCACAACTGGAATTATTGATGTCTTCATGTGCCGCATTTTTTGAAATTTCCACTTCAAGATCCTTGTATTTTGATAGTTTTTTGAAGGTCTTCAAAGATACATTACAATCTGCAGGGACTGGCATTTCAATAAGGAGGCACATTTTGTCTTTGCGGACTCTAATCACAATGTCTGGGCAATTAGATTTGGTTTTTCTGTCCATGTGTCTTGTAAAGTCCCATAAAATTGTTACAGGTCCTATCTCTGTAATCGGATCTGGATGGTGTTCATACCAATTTCTTTCAGTTTCCTTCCTGTAGAAGTTGCAGATTTTCCAGATAGTGGCCCACTCTGTCATGTCATGTTCCATATTCAGTCAGTGCTAACACCGTCAAACCCAATACAAGATGATCAATTGTTTCTGGATATTCACCACAGAATCTGCATTTGGGTTTAACGCAATTTTTCAATATGTTTGATTGGTAATTTCTAGTTAGCAACCGTTGGCGCAATTTTTCATTAGGTTTGATTGGTAATTTCTAGTTAGCAACCGTTGGCGCAATTTTTCATTATGCTTGATTGGCAATTTCTAGTTAGCAACCGTTGGCGCAATTTTTCCTTATGTTTGATTGGTAATTTCTAGTTAGCAACCGTTGGCGCAATTTTTCATTATGCTTGATTGGTAATTTCTAGTTAGCAACCGTTGGCGCAATTTTTCAATATGTTTGATTGGCAATTTCTAGTTAGCAACCGTTGGCGCAATTTGTCATTAGGTTTGATTGGCAATTTCTAGTTAGCAACCGTTGGCGCAATTTTTCATTATGTTTGATTGGTAATTTCTAGTTAGCAACCGTTGGTCCTGTGCATCACGTATGAAACCATCAGTTGCAGTTTTTAATCCTGTACAAATTAACCACAGATGGTTACAGTGTTTGTTGACATCAGCTTGTTTGGCATGGACATAATATTGAAGACGTTTATATTGCCATTGTTTTCTGCATTTGGTCTATTGCATTTACTTCTATTATTAATTTTATTATTATTTTTTATTTTTATTATTACTATTATTATTAGAGAAAGTGAGTGGGAGAAACAGACAGAAGCCAAAAAACAGATAATTATTGATTTGTAAATGTATGTGTTCAATAGTTTATATTTTGTTTGCAATAAATTGTATGTTACTATGTGTATAATTTGGCATAGATTTTAAATAATATATATTTTAAAGCACTGAACTGTTACATAATACTAGTCCTCCTATATGACAATGAATGCTGGGAAATCTCCTCACAAATAAAGAAGAGACTTGAAACAACAGAAATGTGGTTCTACAGAAGCATGCTGAGAATACCATGGACCGAACATGTGAGCAACGACGAAGTTTTAGAGAAAATGTAAACAAAAAGGACACTTATACTTAACATCGGGAAGAGAGAATACCATGGATGGAACATGAAGAAGAGACTTGAAGCAACAGAAATGTGGTTCTACAGAAGCATGCTGAGAATACTATGGATGAGTGGACTGAGCAAAGATTCATCTAAAAATCTGGAGTAGAGGTACTGAATGTAACATCAATCAGCTCAGGGACAAATGTTATATTATTTGTATTAATATATATATATATATATATATATATATATATATATATATATATATATATATATATATATATATATAAAATTAATAATTCATCGAGGTGTTCTATATTTATAGGATAAAGTTTTATATTTATGGGATAAAGTGCTCAATATCAGAGATAGAGCGTGAATAAATATAAAAGTGAACATTGAAGTCAACACTTAGAGGCGACAGTCTGTTTTATGCTAGATGCAATCGTCAGGCCACGAGTCTATATATATATATATATATATATATATATATATATATATATATATATATGTAGATATTTATGTATAAGGACATAGTCCTGGGTATGATGATAAAATACATCTAGCAGTAATATTTTCGATCGTGAGATTGGAGGTAGAACAACCTCTTAACTGCTGTTGTTCCCAAGTTTACCTTGACCTGGGGTGGTAGCATCTGTTAGGGTCCCATGGGCAAATAGTGAACGCGCAAATAAGTTAACCTTTTTAGCCAAAAAATTATCAACAATACATATTTATAGTAAAATTACCAACAGTACATATTTGTAGTAAAATTGCCAGTAATACATTTTATAGCAGAATTACTAACAATACATTTTATAGCAAGATGACCAACAAATCATTTTATAATAGAGTTAACAATAATACATTTTATAGCAAGATGATTAACAATGTATTTTATCTGTAGTAGAAGGCAGACTCTTGCATTCAAAATATAATTAGTTGAAACCATAAAATTGTGTTCAAAATATTTAAATTTCTGCATTAATAACCCATAGAGGTGTTGATATGTCGCTAAACAAAATCAACTATCCAAACAACATACATAAGAACAAATAAAATTCAATTTCCAACTTATATTTCCTTATTTAAATCGATGGTATATCCACAAAACTCAGGGTAGTAAAAGATTCTTCTATTATCTTCCATGTCCCTTCAGGACGTAGGCGATCATGGCCCTCCACATCTTCCTGGTCCTTGTAGTTCTTAATATCTTTTTGTTATTTCTCCCTAACCCTGCTCTACTATCCATTTGCTCAAATTCATCAAGCTCCTTTCCATTATCCCTGTTTTCTTACATCTGTCCTGTGAGTATCAGATTTTCCAAGCCTTCCTTCCTTATTACATGCCCCAGAAATTTCAACTGTCTCTTCCTGGTGTTAAGTATAAATTTCCTTTTTGTTTCCATTTTCTCCAAAACCTTGTTGTTGCTCAAAATGCTCGGTCCGTGATATCCTCAGCATCTTCTGAAAAACCCCATTTCTATTGCTTCAAGTCACTTCTTTGAGGAGATTGTCCAGTATTCGCTGCCATACAGGAGGACAGATATCAAACAACAGTCCAGTAATCTTTTCTTTGTTTCTAACGAAATTCTTCTGTCTCTTAATACTCAGCTTAGCTTTTGGAATGCATCTTTGGAAAACCTAATAAGTGTTCCGCTTAACCAGGGTGTTCTTGTGGCGCGTCAGATCTAACGACGATTTCCACTAGGAAGCGCATGTTCGAATCCTGCAAGAGAGTGCATATCTTTCTAATAAAATTTCCTTAATATTCAGGTCGGTAGATTGAAATAAATAAGTATGCTGTTTAATAAATAAATAAAAACAGAGCCTCTACTCAAAAATGGGTATCCACTAAAAATAACAATTCAGATTCTTAATTTTTAGTACGCTAAACAATTGACAGTGAAGATCAGACGTGAAGACTCTTTCTCACTTCAAAAGAATTAGTTGTATTTTTCAGAGTGTAGCACAAGGAAAACTGTTACTGCGCTGAAATTATACTATAATACTTCCCTTTTCAAATGATATATAAAATTATTTAGATATTTTTTCCTATATATATATATATATATATATATATATAAACACCAGGCATTTTTCCATTGGGCAGTTGTCCCTAAAAGAAAAAGATTTCCTGTGTGCCCATACTTTAGAGCCTCTGTGTGTATATATATATATATATATATATATATATATATATATATATATATATATATATATATATATATACAACATAAATAATCACGCATAGAATCAATCAGCAATATTAATGCTATTATTGGCGACATCCATCGCTAGTAGAATATAATATATGCATTAAAATACTGTTAATCAATAGAATGATGTGATCCTCATTTATAAAACTGTTGTCTGTTGTTTCCAGTTTATATTTTTTTAAAATGCAAGTACTTTTGAATAATCCTTTATTCATCGCCAGGCATATCTTTTCCTTATAAAATCAAAAACTTGGAGACGAAATAATTGTTTGTAGACCGAAAGATGTATTTTTTGAGAATGTGCTATTATTGACGGTTGTGTACAATATCGGAACGTGCAAAGACGCAACGCTAAGTTTTTCAAAATTTCAAGTGAGAATTTTATTTGAAATTTTCTTGTGATGTGGTAAATCAACGTATTCTATTTTTACAAGTGATTTCAGTTAATATGTCATGAACTAAGTATATAGTTCAATTAATATAGTGTTATGTCTTAGTAGTAGTTTTTTTATAGGAATTTTTTTTTGTACTGCGGATCGATAGTTTTTATAAACATAAAACATTAGGCAGCATATAATTTATATACATAGAAATATATATGAGTCAAGAAGTTTATTTCATTCTCTTGTGGCCAACTATCATTCATGGCAGGTTTTTGTTGTTTTACCAGTAGAATTCTTATTAGTTTCATTATTGCTTTCTTAATCAATATTTAGGATTATTATTACTATTTGTATTCTTTATATTATTATTAAAATTATTATTATTACTGAAACGTTATTATCATTATTATTGTAAAAAAAAAACAGTGAAATCATAAAGAATGAAAGGTTTAAATCTACTGAAACTTACTTTTTAGTACAATAAATTTAGTACGATAAAAAATTTAAGTCACAACTTTTTACATTTCCATAAGGATTAATCGCCGACGCATCTCCGCTGGAAAAAAAAAGAAGTTTTACAAAGATTCCAACACAACACAAACGGGATTGTCTTAAAACTTTATATTTACGAGGTCAGGTTGTGATACAAGGTCGGTTTAATGTGGGTGGCCCTAGGAAAAAAAAAAATTCCCGAGCCCCTCGCAACCGTCGATTGCGCTGGCCTCGGTGCGTGCACCGATCCCTCTCTCTAGGGCAATGAGAGGATGCGGCCTCGGGCAGCTGTATAATGGGCTGGGTACCTCTCAGTATAATTTTTAAAAAGTTGCGATTTCTGACGGAGTTAAGAATCTGAGTGCTTATTCTCGCCAAGGACAGACATTCAACTGAGAGATGATAAGTAATGTGATACAAATCACGAGAGAGAGAGAGAGAGTAAGAGTAATTTACACTCTTAGTTTTAAATACAGTATTTCAGTTTTCAGGAAAATTTTTCATTTGTTGAAATATTTAAAGATTTTTATTATAGGAACGAGAAATTTTATTTTAATTACTAACCGTGGACTTCTGGTTAGAATTACCATTAGTAAAAAAAAAAAAAAAAAAGTTCAGTGATCTTAATGGATGATCTCGGAATAAAAACTGATTTTACCGAGATATATTACCTTCTTAATTGATTTAAAAGAACTGTTCAGAAAGCAATTAAAAAAAAATAATCGCTACTGATTTTATCACTTCTCCCCCTCCCTCCACACGGTTGAGAGGTTTGTGGGTAGTAGGCACCGGCCTTGTCGATTATTATAAATGATGATTGACAATATAATTTAAGTAGAAAAAAAAAAGCAAAAAACAATTAAAAAAACGCTGCTGAAACTAGCCCTTTTCTGGCTCCAACCTCATCAGAGGTTCCAGCGTAGTACGCATTGCACCGGCTATGCAGATACACAATGTATATTATTAATTGACTAGTGTACACTCGTATTTAGTGTATCTAAAGTCAGAGGTAATAAAGGAGGGGTATAATGCAATTGTTAGAGCAGATGGAAATTGGAAAATTTTTTCGTTTCAGGCATTTCTGTACAAATTTCTGGGCCAAATTGAATCAAAGGGCGTATTAGGGCCAAAAGTATAAAACGCCTAATAGAAGTAACAGAAAATAGTTCTAAATGGATATGGAAAAACGAAATGCGTTCCGTGGAGTGTTTCAGTGAATATGACGGCATGACATGTCTGATCGTGAATGCGTAATGAGGTTCACGTTGCATTCTCAGAACGTGAGGTTTGCCGTTTTTTCGGAATTTTCGTAAATTTAATTTCGCCGTTACACATTTGAACTAGTTTATCTACAACACTTGTACATCGTTATATGCCATCATTTTCACACAAAGTGATGGGGGGCCAATTGCAACTGAAGTTCTTGTTGAGAGGAAGGCCCCTGAAACGGTGCACATTCTCTCCTGATGACCCCAGTTTAAAATTCGAGAGGAACACATCAAAATTCAGTGAATTCATATGCCGTAGAGAGTTTTCGGTGGAAGTGTCATTTGTTTTTGAGGAGCATTATAGATTCAGCTCGCTTCAGGTGAGTTTCAATTACTTTCCAGTAATTTCCTTCTACCCGTGCCGTCAAAACTGATGGCAAGAATGTATTATAAATAATATGTATTATATTGTAAGTAATTTTCGTTTAATCCGTGTACAATTTTTTAATTTAAAATAGTTTTGTGACGTCAACGAACACTCGTTGCCACTTTCGTAATGCTCGTTGTAGTAGAGACTTTGTAATCGTAGATACAACTATAGTAACGCCGTTGAACAATACTGGTGTCAGACGCCTTCGAAAATCACTCGTGCTAATAGTACTTGCTCAATAATACTCGAATAGTAATCCGTATAGTGATTCGAATAGAGTAATAGTATAGAGAATAGCGACCTGTATAGTATAGAGGATAGAGTAGAAAAAGTAATCCGTATAGTATAGAGGATAGACTAGAAATAGCGATCATTTAGACGTCACGTGACCTCCTACTTATGCGTTTCCTCTATGGTCACGTGGTCTACTGAATTCAATATAGGGATCGCCTGTGTTTGCACACTGGCGATCTATGTTCAAACTCAAGTGTCGGTAGCGACACTTTATCCATATATAAAAATAATAATTATATAAACACCTAAGGAAAGATATCCGTATATTATCCTCGTGAATGATATATATTGACAACCAGATTATTTTTACTGCAAAAGTTTCCAAAGCACAATATTTTTTGTGTAAACTTTGGAAGATCTGAATAATCATTGACAGTCCATAGATTTCTGTAATTTCAGAGTCTGGAAAAGAAGAGGATTCTTACACTCTCTCTCTCACACACACACACACACACACACACACACACACACAAATAAATAAATAAATAAATAAAAATAAATAAAAAATAAAATAAAATAAATAAATAAATAAAATAAAATAAATAAATAAAAATAAATGAATTAAATAAATAAATAAAAATGAAAAATGAAAAATAGAATCTTACTGTGAACTATGTCGCCATTGTTTAGTGGGGGTTCTCTTTGTAGTTTTTCAGTGCGGTAGCTTTTTCATGTGGACATGAATGGGGTCATGAGATTTTGTGAGACTCATGTCAAAATTTTGCACACTGCCCCTCAATTGTTACACACACACACAGTTATATATATATATATATATATATATATATATATATATATATATATATATATATATATAAAAGAAATATGTTGTAGTGGTTCCAACGAGAGAAAAGTATGTATATTAAAAAGAAGAGAAGAGAGGTGCCTGCAAACGTTTTTGGTTGTAATGTGGATTTATTTTAAAAAAATATTATGCTTTTTTTTTTACATAATTTTACGACACGGGTTTCTGGTCTCGCGACCGTCTTCAGGTAAAAGTGGATTTCCACATATTATTAAAAATAATTAATTTTTCCTCATGTTCAATGTTAAATATTCTCGATATGAGACATTCTCTGTTTGTGTGTTGGTAATCCGAATTTCGTTTCTTGGATTGGCAATGAAGAGTTCTGCGCGAAGGGTCATAAAACAATATATATATATATATATATATATATATATATATATATATATATATATATATATATATATAAGCGCACGCGTTTATATGGCGAAATTATATATATGGATTATTGATAATTTAACGTCAGTTCAAAAAAAAATAATTTTTAAAAAAATGGCGGATGATCATAAAACAGTGCTGAAAAAAAATCGCAGAGACCAGAACGTGGCCCACCAAAAAAAAGAAGCACCGGCCTTATTCGGGTTCCTCCAGTTCTAACCTTCAACCATGCCACGCCCATTGTAGCGAACCACCCCCCTTCCCTTCGTATTCCATTAGTGAGATGCAAGTTCTTCGAGTCGAGTAGCTTCTTCCTGCAAACCGCTGTTCTGTAGAAGCGACTCTACAATCTTAACCTGCTTAAGTTTAGAATTAACCGTTATCTTCGGCACATATCCACCTAAATTTTGTATCTTACTTTGCAACACTCTACCTTGAGAGGCTCCACAGGCTTATACAATGTGATCATCTGTGTAAAAATAAATAATAATAAATAAATAGTAGCGATGGATTCTGCAGAACCAGAAGGTTTCCTTTTGTTTTTATTCTTATTGTTTTTGTTACAAATATATTTTATTTATAATATCAACTTCTGTATTAAAAGTGGGTTATATATATATATATATATATATATATATAGAGAGAGAGAGAATATTAGTTTGATTTGGCTTTGTTAGTTAGATAGCCCACCATAAGAGGGGTATAAAACAAGAAAATCAAATTGTAAAGTGAAACAACAAATTTATATACATATAAATCAATTAAGGTCTCTACAAATAAAATTAATGTATTTTGGTTGATACAAGATCGTCAAAATGTTCGTAGTAGTCTTTGCAAGAATGAGTTTATGTGTTAGTAGGCAGGAACATATGTGCGGATGTATATATGTATGTATAAGCGTTATCGTTGGGTAGGAATGTCTTTGAAGTAATCGCTCAGTCTTAAAATGTTCGTTTATCAAGTATAAAAGAGGTGAGGGAGAAAGGTAGAAATAATAATAACGATCACTTGACGTTTGTCAAGGGACGTGTTAATACGCTCGTCTCTTTTTCTCTGGTGACAGGCGAACTTGCCCGTCTTTTATTTTTAGGGAATTAGGGAACTCACTCCCGGATATGATTCGGGCCTTTCCATTGGGCTACAAACAAACTTCGCGTCGGCTCGCGAAAAGGTCCATAAAAGAATTTGTTTCTAAGAATTGAATACTATTTGAATTTTGTTTTTAAATGTTTCCTAGTTTTCTATTGGCCGAAAAACATTTCGCATCAAGGTGTGAAATTTCACGATTTTTTGTTTTGGATTCGCTTTTGGTTGTGTGTTAAGCAAAGTTTGTAAATTCGAGTCTTTCTAACAAAATCAATGAGTCAGTGTTTAGCATTTGAATTTTAAATCTAGATCTTGTTTTGTTCACTCCAAGTATAAAAGAGAAAAAAAATATTACTCACTCCCTCCAAATAACATAAGTTAGTAAATTGATCTTTTTGATTGCATCCCGACTGGTGTATGAATGTACACTGCTTCTAAAATGTTCAAATGATGAACAGAACGATCTCTATGCAAAATGACGAAACAATCGTCTGTATACTGATGTAAACAGTCAGGATTATCTAAAAGCTGGTGAGTCATGCACTTTGTTGGTCGTACTAAAAGATCGACTAGAGTAACTTGCTCATATACTAGCAGGAACGTGTTGACCGATACGGGTCTCCAATCTCTGATTGGTCCGTCATATGTATGAAGCATCCTACTGACATTTTAATCTATATCATACGGAACTATTCTGTAAGTAGGACAGACCATCCTTAACAAAAGATGGGAACACCGAACGTCTCTCAAAAATAACACGTAACTTCACAGTCGAAAAACTTAATCTAATACACGCCGATACCTTATTTCTAAGCAGCCATGATAGTTTTAGATAAAAGGGACACAAAGAACGACCAAAAACTGCTAGCTCCTTGAAACATTTAATTTTCCGTTCAATGGCGCATCTAATGAGAAAACCGTTATCAATGAAAATACTACGGATTTTCTCCAGTTCCTGATCAAGGGTACATAGGGAGCAAATTATCAACGCACGATGGACTAGGGTAGAAACCAATTTGATCTTACGGGACTTAGGGACAAAGGAATTCCAATTTGTATATAAATCAGTGAACGTAGGTTTGCGGTAAATGCTGGTAATGAATAAACCATCCTTACGTTCAACTAAAACATCCAGGAGCGGGAGGGTACCATCGCTCTCTACCCTCCATGGTAAACTACAGTGAAGGGAGAAGAGAACTAAGTGGGTGAAAAGCTGTAGCATCCTTGAGAGATTTAAATATGGTGAATATATCAACATAACGCCAATAGATGTAGGGTTTACAGCTAGAAAAAAAATTTTGAATAATAAAATAACATTTATATATATATTTTTAGAAAGGTTTCAATTCAAAAAAATAATTTTTAAATTTTTTTTTATGAAAGTAAGAATTTATTTATGAAATATAAATTTGATATTCAAATTGTCCTCAATTTTCATCAACAGTTAACTGTTATTTACAAATAAATTAAAAAAAATATGTGTTTCAAAATTTTAAGTAAATTTTTCGCGAGACGCGGACGTCACGTGATATGAAAAAAAAAAAAAAAAAATTTTACTATATCTAAATATTTTCAATAATTATTTAAAATTTTTAAGATATATAAAAAATTTTTTAAACAACATTTAAAATATTTATGACAGTTAGATTTAAGTTAGAATATCCGAACATGACGTTCCATATTTATTGACTGATGACGTCGCGTCTCGCGAAGGACGCTAAAAATTTAACAAACAGTAATTTTAATTTATTTGTAACAAACAAAGTTATTTCTGATGAAAAATTGAGGACAATTTGAAATATCAAATATATATATAAATAAATAAATACTTTCATAAAATAAAACATTATTATTTTTTAATTTGAAACTTTTTTCTATATATATATATTAAGAAAGTATACATATATATTTATATATATATATATATATATATATATATATATATATATATATATATATATATATATATATATATATATATATATATATTTATATGAAGTGTAACTGTTTAAGATGTATATGAAATACCAAATTGTAAATGTAACCTTTTGATTATAATGAGTGGTTTAATGAATAATGGATAGTTAAATTCTTAATCAGAGAGCCGGGTTCCAATTTATAAAAGGTTAAGGTTGTTATATATTCTTTTTGCAAATAAATATGAGAAAAGTATATCTGGATATATTTCATTTAAAATCCAGCAATTATTTGATATTTGCAAGAATTTCCAAGTCAATGTTCTTCATCAAAGAAAAAAAAAAAAAAATTTTATCATTGACATAAACAAAACAAGATTTTTAATTAAAAATTTGAACTGCTAAATTTTTATTTAACCAAAGTTTCAAAAAATAAAAAAAATATTTTTAATTTTTTCTTAATAATAACATAAACATTTTGATAACAAATTTTTTGTTTTTATTCAGTCTTTTAATATTTTTCATCATGATATCAATTTTTTTCACGAAATATTTGGAGGTTTTTTATTTTTTATTTTATTTTTTACATATAGATATAGATATATAAATACATATATGTGTTAATTTTTCCTTATTGTTAATAATTCTGTTTTTATTTAGTTATGGTTTGAATTTTTTACAAATGTTAATTTTAAGTTTGTATATTGAATTATTTGTTGAGTTTTTCTGCTTTTCAAACGCATTTAAATCGTTTGTTTTGGAATTATATTTGTTTAAATTTCATTTGGCCTAAATGCCGTTAATTAGCATTTGTTTACTTGTTTGAGATATTCAAATAAACAAAAATAAAATGCATCTTGGAAACATGTTTATAAAAAAATAATGTAATAAACATGCCCGTTTTTTATTTAAAGATTCAAATTGACAATTCAATATAAATTTTAAAAAATATTTTAATCTTTTTCATTTTCCTGAAAGAAAACAGTTCTGCAATAATCGTTTTAACTTTTTCTTTTCATCATTTCGCCCAACGCAAGGTGATAATGCCACTAAGACGCAAGAAATATTTTAAGAATAGAAAATATAAGAAACGTTAGGAAAAGAATGGACATTAAAAGAACAGGTTTCAGAAAAACAGAAGATTTTTTAAATAATTATTAACAACCCAAGGGGTTAAAAGAATATAAAAAGGAATGAGAAGACTTTAGAAAGAGGAAAAGAAATAAAAAATAGGTTTTAGGAAGACAAAGATTATATTTAATGCCACTAAGACGCAAGGGTTTCCAATTGAAAGAAAATGAGAAGATTAGTGAGGAGAAAGGAAATAAAAGAACAGGTTTCAGGAAGACAGAAGATGGCGATAATGCCACTAAGATTTGAGGGGTTACTGGACAAATGAAAAAGAATGAGAATTGTTTTTTAGACAGGAAAAAAAGACAATAAAGAACAATTTTTAGAAAACAGAAGATGGCGATAATGAACAAATTTTATATAAAGAATTTTTTGGGAGGAAAGTATATGAGATTTTATTGAGGAGAAAAGATGAATAAAAGAACAGTTTTCAAGAATAAAGAAGATGATTTTAATGCCACTAAGACGCAATGTTTTGAAAAGAAAATAAAAAGAGACCAAAAAAAATAATAAGACTTAAGAGAAAGAGAAAGGAAAATAAAAGAAATCATTTTTTTGGAAGAAAGATGGCGATTATTAATTGTTTCTTTAAATTTTCAAACATAGATTAGTTGACAGAATTATTGACAGGCAAGAAAAAGAAAAGAAATTAGAAAAGAAATAGACTGATTGAAAGTGGCCATTTTAGTAGAATTCCACTTAAATTCATGCGGTCGAGTAAATTTGATGATTTTAGGTCATTAAAAATGAATATTTCAAGGACACCTTAGTCCGAAAAGGCATCGAAAAAAAGAAACCTTGTATGGTTTTAGAACAGCTTTTAAAAAATATTTACAGAAAAGACAGAGGGAAGCGAAAATTTATTTATAAATTGACTGATGGGAAGATTAAAGGTCAGGATCGATAACATTACAGACCCTTCTTTGAATTTTTTAGAATTCCAGGGTATAATAGAAGCATTTTTCTAGATATTGGCAACAATTTGCAAGGAAAATTAGATTTATAAATGAAAGATCGATTTTTTTTCGTAAATGGTCTGGCATGACATTTGAACCCAGGCGTTTTCCTAGCAGTAATGTTTATAAAAATGATTCAATATAATCACTCCATCTGAAAGTCAGTGAATATATATATGTGTATATATATATACAAACGTGTGCGTAAAAAATGAACTGCAAAAAATTGATAAAATTGTCTGATTTTATCAAATTAGTGATCCGAAGTTTTTCAGTATTTTTGTTTTTATTTTTTTAAAACGTTTTCGATACACATTTTTATATCAAAATTATATGTTTAAAAAAAAAAAATTCAAAATTTTAGTTACACAGTAATTACCATGTTTCAAAACATTTTAAAATGTTGAAAAAAATTCAATTATAGAAATTAAATTAAATTAAATTAATGTCCCTAGTTCTGTTTCAGAAAAAAGCGAATTTTGAAACATGGTAATTCCCCAAAATATGATGATGGAATCCTATTTAAAAAAAAAATTATAATATATATATATATATATATATATATATATATATATATATGGTGTAATGCAAAATTATTCAGCCAAGAAAATAGCATGTCCATCCCATAAATTAAAAACCTTTAAAACTAATTAAATCCTTTTTTTTACAAGTTAAAAAGCTACAGCGAAAGGTAATTAGTTAATGTTTAGCCATCTTGACACCATTTTTTCGTAAGAATCACTGAAAAACCCTTCATTCCGGTACCAATGTAATGGTACCAACATTCATACTCTGGCTTCCATCTTTAAAGTTCTTTCAAGCAAACATCAAGCGAACATTGAATACGTTTAAAAAATGAGGGAGCATTAGAGAGAAAAACTGGATCAGGAGATCGCAACAGCAAGAGGTATCATCATTTCATCGCTAAATACATTCTTATTGTTCAAAGTAGTATTATGAAAACCTCGGAGAATTCCAGTAAGATATATTTAATCATTTCTAAGATACAACGATTCAAAGCTTAAGATTTCGACAATTTTTGCTGTTACACGCTTTGGACAATTTTGCTGTTACACTCGGTATATTTCTTTAAAAAAGGTAATAGATTATTTACTTATTAATCTGACAGATTTTTAAACATTTTTTTTTTTTACTTGATACTCATATTATTTTAAATAGCTTCGTTTTTTTATTAAATATATATTTTTTATATATTCCATCTACCGGCAAAAGAAAATTTAAGAAAAAAAAAAATTAAAGAAAAAAATCAAATTTTTTTCTGAAAATTTTGCAGGATAAACCGTCAATGGTTCCAACGTGTTTTTTTAACAGAAATCACCGAACATTGAAGCTCATAAACATTTTTTTTCCAGTAAGGTTATGAAGATATTTAGGTTCATTGACGAAAATAAATAAATATTGTTTAAAATTTAAGATATTTAAACATTGGCATCCAAATAAAATAACATTTAATTATATATATATATATATATATATATATATATATATATATATATATATATATATTAAGGTTAATGATTAGAGTTAAATCAGATTAATGAAGGAAACAGCAGTATTAAAAAGTAGCCAATACACGTGAAAAAAAAATATAAGTAAAAAAAAAAATAACATGCAAAATTTTTTAACTTTAAAAAATATATATATATATATATATATATATATATATATATATATGAGGCTCAAACAACTAATATTCCATGGTTATAATTTATTATATTGGAATGAGCCTTTATATATATTATTACTATCAGTCCTAAGAACATTGAGTCATACCTGGATTCTATCCACTTGAATATATATATATATATATATATGTATTGATTATATATATTTATTACTGTTAAAATTTTATATATATATATATATATATATATATATATATATATATATATATATATATTTTTATATATTATTAAAAAATATATTTTTAATATATATATATATATATATATTAAAAATAAATAAATAAATTTAGATAGATAGATAAATATTAGATTTGATATATAATATATATATATATATATATATATATATATATATATATATATATATATATATATATAAAAAAAAAAGAACAGTAAGATATATAATCCGGTGTTCTTATATAGATATTTTATTTTTACAAAATAGTGCTCAATGTAAATTTACAGAGCATTAATATTATAAATTAATTGATTTAAAATATAATTTTTTTTTCGCTACACAGTTCTAACCATGTTTCAAAAATGGAAGCTAAAAGCTTCGAATTTAATTTTGTAATTAAATTAAAAACATTAGTTCCATTTCATCCTCAAGGGAATTTTGGAGTAACTTATTTATTACTTGGTTTTAAAGGTACAGCAAAAAATCATAATTCACGTTTCCAAGGTTACAGAGAAATCCATTCATCCAGACAAGGGATGTCTGCGTGTTCATCATATCTGTATTTTGATGTATCAGTTATTAGTTACGTTTTGGTAGGGGTAGGGATGTATTTTTCAATGAATTCTGACATCCGTTAAATGCATGTCGTCTGGATTTTTTTTAAATTTATTCTTAACGGCAAAAATTCTTACGGCATTTTTTCTATTTGTATGCTTAAAGATTGTTTTTGGTCGTTGGGTTTAGGTTAGAATACGTTTTATTTAACTACAATTTTTAAAAAAATTTCACTTTTAATTTTTAATATACTATATTTCTTTTTAAAACAAGTAAATGTATTAGAATCACTCAGTATGTAAAATTATTTTCACAAGTATAAGTATGTATATTAGTAGGTCAATTTTTTAAAAATTTATATTTAAATATCATTTAAGTAGAATTTTTGACAGTGACGGCAAAAATAGCTAATTAATTCCTCTGATTTAGTAAACTTTTATTTTTTATATATTTTATATAAATCCAGTAATATATAGTTTCTCATGTAAGTACAAAGACATGGGTCATTCAATGGCTTTATCTTCTAGCTTTTCATATTAATTTCATTTTACTGTAGGTTTTTTATTGATTCTTTTTTTATGCTTGTAGCACTTTTAGAAAAGTGTTTAATTTTGAAAGTATACGTTTTATTTAACTACAATTTTAAATACAACTTTAAAATATTTTCACTGTTAATTTTAATAGACTATATTTTTTTTAAAATAAGTAAATGTATTAGAATTACTTACAGTAAGTAAAATTATTTTTCCATATCAAGTATAAGTATGTATATTAAAGGTCACAATATTTGAAAAAAAATTTATATTTAAATATTATTTAAGTAAAATTTATGGCAATTATTTAAAAAAATAGCTAATTCATTTTCGCTGATTTAGTAAACTTTATTTTTTATAAACTTAGTAATATATAGTTTCTCATGTATGTACAAAGGACATGGGTCATTCAATGGCCTACATCTTCTAGCTTTTCATCATAACTTCATTTTACTGTAGGTGTTTTATTGAATTCATTTAAGTGCCGGTAGTACTTTGAGAGAGGTGTTTAGGTTAGAATACGTTTTGTTCAACTACAATTTTAAAAGACGTTTAGATTAGAATTCGTTTTAACTACAATTTTAAATACAACTTTAAAATATTTTCACTGTTATTTTAATAGACTATATTTTTTTCTCTTTTTTTAAAACAAGTAAATGTAATAGAATTACTTACAGTATATAAAATTATTTGTTCACATTAAATTTAAGTATGTATATTGCCCAGTCGCATTTTTTAAATTTATTTTTATTTTTAAATATTATTTAAGGAAAATTTTTGACAATGATGGCATAAAATAGCTATTTCATTTCTCTGATTCAGTAAATTTTTATTTTTTATAATATAGAGTTTCCCATGTATGCACAAAGGACATGGGTCATTTAGTGCCCTACATTTTCTAGCTTTTCTTATTAACTTCAATTTTACTGGAGGCGTTTTATTTAATTCTTTTAGGTGCCAGAAGTACTTCGAGAGAGATGTTTGATTTTTATATTTATTTATCCTAAATGAACTTTGATGTTGGTTGAATCTTTTTTTATAGTATATTAAAAATTAAAAGTGATTTTTTTAAAATCGTAGTTAAATAAAACGTATTCTAACCTAAACACCACCACCAAAAAAAATCTTTAAGTATACAAATAGAAAAAAATGCCGTAAGAATTTTTTGCCGTTAACAATAATTTTTTTAAAAAAATCCAGACGACATGCATTTAACAGATGTCAGAATTCATTGAAAAATACATCCCTACCCCTACCAAAACGTAACTAATAACTGATACACCAAAATACAGCGATAATGAACACGCAAACACCCCTTGTCTAGATGAATGGATTTCTCTGTATCCTTGGAAACGTGAATTATGATTTTTTTTTTCTGTGCCTTTAAAACTCAGTAATAATTAAGTGCAGTTGAAAATAAATTCTCTTGAGGATGAAATGGAACTGATAAATGTCTTTAATTTAATTACAAAATTAAATTGAATTTTTAAAGTTCCATTTTGAAACATGGTTAAAACTGTGTAGCGAAAAAAAAAACATATTTTAAATCAATTAATTTATAATACACACACACACATATATATATATATATATATATATATATATATATATATATATATATATATAGAGAGAGAGAGAGAGAGAGAGTTGACATATTCGGTTGCATGGAGAGTAGTTTGTAACCAAGGGTTTCACGCTTTTGTGATCACCAAACTGATTTAATTTTTCAAAAGTATGTCTATTAATACTTGTTTGTGTTTGATTATTTGTGTGTGGTGAAGGGTTGGAATTTTTTCTATGTTTGTTTGAGATGATACTGGCACATACACAGACACGCATACATACAGATGTATGCATTTTAGTTCGTCCATATAAATAACCTGAGAGTAGGCGTAGATATACATCTATGTGTTCGAGCATACATATATACGCAATTGTCATTCTATTTTGGTCTCAAGACTGTAGCGTTATATAGTGATTTTCTAAGCCTGGCTTAGATGTGGCACAAGGCCGAAAGTATGGGGCACCCAGTGAGGATCGAACTCACTACTCAGTCATAATTGATCTAGCAAGACAAGCTTTATAACCATTACATCACGTCGAGGTGCCCTAAAGATTTTCCAAGCGAAGCTTAGATGTGGCACAAGGCCGAAAGCATGGGGCATCCAGTGAGGATCGAACTCACTTTTCAGTTGTAACTGACCTAGCAAGACAAGCTGGCTAACCATTAAACCACGCCGAGGTGACCCTGTAGCGATATATATGCAGCAACGTTCTCTGAACAAGGAACATGCGAAGGTAGTCTTGACGTTATTCAAAGCGACTGTCCGCGCCGTCAGACATGCTCACATTTGCTCACACATGTACACATATATATAGACGCGTACCCACACTCATTGATCTCGGTCCACTATCACCACGTTGATTAAGTTGGGTTCTGTCTGTGGACATGATGATGATGATGTTTGTATTTTTACCAGCGATAACGAAGTTTCTAAGAAAAGTAATTACGAGCCTGTTGAAGCAATTAGGTTTTAACTTGCATTGCCGTGTTGAAGCCGGTTTGAAGAGTGCCGTATATAAAAAGGACTGACCAGCAAATCATGCCATATATTTTACCTGAACTTATAAAATCTAAAGTATCTAAAGTCGGCATATGCAACGAGGTTGACTGATGAACATTTGAAAGCAATTCTCTTGTTTTGGTATTGCTACATTACAATTACAGATAATGCCCCAGTGACAAATTATCTTAAATTAATTCAAAAACAATTTAATAATTAGAATAACAAGTACCAGCAATACCAAAAAGAAATTAATCTCTATCTATAAAAGGCAGGATGTGTGTGTGTAACGAATGTGTGTGTGTGTGTAACGAATGCACGGCCTCAATTTTCGACGGATTTGCACCAAAATTTACATGCACATGCTCCAAGTTAGCGGGGAAGGCCAAGACCGACTTTTGCATTTCCCAACTCCCATCGATAGTGGAAATAATCGATTTTTCATGCTTCTACGGCAGTTTTCATGTAGTTTGCGGCCATTTTCTACTGGCCAGAGTGAGATCCTATAGCTGGCTGTCACGAATAGGCAGGAAGATTCTATTGGCCAGCGTGAGAGCCAACAGCTGACTGATACGAATGTTAACTAGCATGCAAAAAAATCGATAGCTGCATTCGTCACAAGTGGGAAAAATTTTAATCTGCATGGCACTTTACTCCAATTGACTCATTCGCTTGCTTAAATTCAACGTTGATTCTGATTTCACAGAACTGGGTTGAGTGTGAAAAAGTATTTGTTGTTAACATTCTTTTCTCATTCGGTTATTCCAGTTACGAGTCCCTTTTTTAAGCTGATCGTTTTGTGTTCATTTTGTTTAGTTCTTTTTTCGTAAATGATTTAATGTTTAGTATAGAGCTTAGAAAAAATTCGCAGTGCGAGATAGGCAAGAAGTAAAGCATGTAACAACATCAGCACGGAAAAGGGCACTCCTTTAAAGGCAAGGAAGGGCAAGAATATTTTAAGTCAAGTGATAGCGATTGCTGTATGAGTCGTACGATTTTTGAATCAAGCACGGGCAACGCCGGGCCATGCTGTTAGTTATATCTTAAAAAGTAAACGCCAGTTTCATAAATCTCACTAACCTTTAGTGCTGCTTAGTTTGTGAGATTCAGATACGTGCGCACTTGGTGTGATATAAATATTTATTGCTATTATCGCCTTCTTAGATAACTCTTTTAGTAAATAAGTATGTGCATTGTTTTTATTTTTTGTGCATTCAGTATATTGTATTGAACAAAATGGTTATCCGGCTCGCTCTCGTCATTCTCCCAGTTATCAGGCCCGCTGTGAAAAAACTTCGGTGATTCCTGGTTTAGACAATTTAAATTGGTTTCTATTTGTTTATGTCTTTATCACTTTCGTTATTAATGGCAAGGACTTATTGCCAGAGAGAAAGTGAAATTAATCTTCATGACACAGTTGCCCATTTCAAATTAATTCAAATTGTGTATACATGTACACTTTCTTGTTCAAGTGCAATAGCCTCATCAGACCGGAAATGGACTACTTCTGCCATATATGGGCAGGAGTGCCGCAGTCTTTATTTTTCTCTCTCGTAGAGCCCAAATGTAATTTTTAATTTTCTTAATACTTTTGTTGAAAATTCTCAAGAACAAAAAAAATATAGTTAAATCTGCAGATAATGCCCCAGTGACAATTTAAAAAAATAGCATTCCTGGTGTAAAATCGCCTGACTATTCCAAAAAATAGCATAAAATCTGGTGGAAATCTACCGTTTAGGAGATATTGACAATTTATTTGGGTCCCGGTTATCCTCGATTACTGCGAGAAATTTTACTGGCCTCGATTACAAATAATTCCCCAGTGATAAATTATGTTAAATTATTTAAAAAAAAAAAAAAAAACAGAAAAAAAAAACAATTTAATGATTAAAATAAGGAATACTTATTTAATAAAAATTCAATATCTTTTTTTTTTTTTTTTTTTGGCATTTCTTTCCTTTAGGTTTTTATATATACAAGAACCCAGCTTCCAGATCTCCCTGTGTCTGCGAGAACTATAAATAAATCACAAAAAGTTGGAATTTAGCACCAGAAAGAAATATTTACGCATGGCCACTTGTATGTTGCATGCTCAAGAGTAAGAAATCCTAAGAATTCATTCTTCGCTGTTAAAGAGAAATTTTCTTAAAAAATATTGCTTGCCATGAAGTCTTATAAAAATTAAATTACATTAAAGAAATTATTAAACCGCGAAGTAGGATTTTTGTCAAAGTATTTTTCCAAACAAATCAGCTTATTCAAATTTCATCGATTGCTTTGCGAAATTGAACGAAACGTAGAGTTTGTAAATCTCGACAATGCTAAATACCGTGAGGATTTGAACACTCGTCAGTGCGTTGAAAACAAATAAAAGAAGTGTGCTGATTGTCTGTCCGTCAAACATAGTGTCTGCGTGTAATTTTACGTGGGCCTATGTAATGTATATGCATATGCCTGTGGTATCCATTCGTGACTTATATGTGCTTGTACCATTTGATATATACACACACATACATGCACACATACAATTTGACTGATTAAAATAAAACCCTAAAAAAGAAGGTGAATATGGCAATGAAGATGAGGATAACTGTCCGAATAATGTAAATAATGCAAGTAATCATAATACCTCATCTCAGAGATATAGACAGATACTTAAAAATACTTTCTAGAAATTATTATTCAGTAATAATTAAAATTATTTTAATTTTTTTTTTTTATAATTTGTGTATAATTTTTTTAAGTCAGTTAGTGAGTTAAAATTTATCCGCACACACGCACCGCAAACGTACACACAATTTGGATGAAATTGAAATGGACATCTGTATCTGCCAACAGTCATTGGTTAACAGGAAAAGTGGATCAGCGGAGATGCGGTTTTTGAAGTTATTTTTATTACTTCATCTGTATTTAAACTGAATATACGATCGCTCCTCACTTAACAACTTACCTGCTTAACGACCATCTAGATTTACAACCAGCTACACAATCTCCTAAAATAAAGATTTCTAAAAAAAAAAAAAAAAAAACCAACGAGGCAGTACAGGGCCAGTGTGTACTACCTCCGAACCCCCTGACCGAGTGGGGGTGTTGCAGGCCTGATTGGGGGCTCTGGATAGGGCTTTGTGACCCTCGCTATTTTAACATTTTCTTTTTGTCAACCTATATGTATATACGTTACAGATTAACTAACTATTAAAGGATGAAACATTTTCACCGATTTTGACGTCATTCTAGCTTTTATTTTTATTTTTCGTCTAAATCCGTGAATTTGTTTTGCTCATGCTAAGTCTTGGAAAAAAAACACAATATAAAATTCACTATTTTTCCATTAAAACTTAAAATTCTTCAACTTTTTAACAAGAAACGTCTCAAGTCGATGTTAAAAATTGCAGCAAAACATCGTTGATTTATTTAAGATGGTGTTTTTGGGGAATGATCGATTTTGTTCAGGTTAGAAAACCCGTATTTCCTGGTATGTTTTTTCCCCACAACAATTATTGCGGACTCGAATGTGAGACCAGGTAATAAATAAATAAAGTAACAACAAAACTATATACAATAATCCCTCGATTATCGCTGGTGTTACGTTCCAGAAATCCAACTCCGAGATGGGTGAAAATCCGTAGAAACAGGATTAGCTAAAGTGATTCATCAGAGTATTGTATTTTTTTTTTTAATAATTATATATATTAACTCTTTGACCCTGCGTTCCTGAACAATTTTAACCTTTCTGCCTGAGCTCCAGAGTCAAAATTCGTAAATAATTGGTATGTAATGTTTCACGGTAGATATGAAAATAGTTCAACCACCGTTCAACCGCTGGCTGGGCATTAAGTTATTTTAGTCTACCACTGTTCAACCGGTGGCTGAGAATTACGTCATTTTTCTCTATACCGGTAAAGCGGTGGTCAGAGGTCAAAGGGTTAAAGCTTTTAGAAAGACTCCACACACTCTTATAAACCCTTTCTACACACTTTTTTTTTAAAAACATTTTAAAGTCCTTCTTCATGGAACGAAAGCTGGATTCATTGATACCGTAATGGCGACCAAAAGCCGCATAGCTTCTTCCCTCCCTTCAGAATATCGGGGCGTTTCACCTTCTCCGCTATAGTAAGCATCCTCCTCTGGCGCTTGCATTCACTACCAGAAGGCTTAGAAGGTGCAGAACGCTTGGGCGAAATCGTAGGCCTTGAAATAACTGAGCGGCGTAGGATGACGAAAATCAGGATGCTAGGCAACCGAGACTGAGGTCACTAAGCCAATCAGCGCCCATGCCACTGAAGAACATCTTCTCATTGGTCGTATATCTCTTCTATCCGCCAATAGTGTGGCATTTACGGAATCATCTGGAAAGACTAAGACATATTTGGATCGGCTACAATGTACCGAGGGAACTGCGATATTAATTTACATGAAATATTTTTAAAAGTCTGCGATGTACTGAGAGCGCGAAAGGTGAACCGCATTATGACGAGGGATTACTGTATATATATATATATATATATATATATATATATATATATATATATATATGTGTGTGTGTGTGTGTGTGTGTGTGTATATATATATATATATATATTAAATATACATATTTAATATATATATATATATATTATATATTTATATATAATAAATATATATAAATTATATATATATAGTGTAACCGGATATAAGAGAGTTGTCGGGACCGGAGAGAAGTCTCTTATATCCAGGTTTCTCTTATATCCGGTTTGGTCTAATTTATATACATTAACACAGGCTCTAATTTGGGACCAGAGAAAATCTCTCTTATATCCATATATTTAATATATATATATATTAAATATATAAATATATTAAATAATGCAGCTTAATTAATATTGTAAAGAAGTCGTCATTGAATAAATTTCAACCATTAACTCACTGACCACTCGTTGAACGACACTATCCTTCAGAGTCTATCTATATTTCTGAGATGAGGTATTATGTACAGTATTTGCATTAGTCGAACTATTGTCCTCATCTTTGTCACCATATTTGTCACAACGTTTCGGCCGTTGTACGCTCCGGCCTTCTTCAGGTGGTTGGAATTTTCGAACTGAACCCTTTATTTCGATCACTGGGGTAGACTGTTCTATGTGCCATGTTTGATGGATGTCAGTTATCAGTTATCTCCTGTTAATTTTCCCTCTGAAAGTTCTCCACTGCCTTAACCAGGTATTGAACTCACCTTCTTTGGGTCTGTCACTGGATCTAACCAATGCCTTTATCCACTGTGCCCTTGAGGACACTATCCTTGTTTATATTCATTGTAAAATGGATTAGATGTTTGATCCATATTTCAAGTACTTTCGTTAACCACATATACCATTCACAGGCATAGTTGTTATTTTTTTTTCTCAATTTCATGTAATTTCAGGTAAAATTCTAAGACGAAAATGAATTATACTTGTCGAAAGATGTATATATATATATATATATATATATATATATATATATAAACAAACGACAATGTATGTATTAACAAAAGGTATACATAGACAATAACAGAAGATTGCTGCGTGTGACAAAACAATGAATATGAAAGAAGAAAACATTAAAACTAGAGAATGTGTTTGTGTGTGTGTGAAGTTTGTGTAGTAGCAGTCATAGAGTAAAGTAAATGAAAGTGGAGTGAAAGGTGTGTGAGTGTGCGCGGTCTCCGGTGGGGGACGCTTTTCTCCACGTGTGACCTACATCTTGCCGTCACTGAGAAAAATAGGAAAAAAGGGAATGACGGAGAATGTCATTGTCGATTTAAGATATTTTCTAATAATTGTATAAATTTGGCTTTAATTTTTTTTTATCTCTATGTGTAAATTGTGTTTTTTTTTTCTTTTTTTGATACAATGGAATGATTTGTTATAACATGTCTGTAATTTATAGCTATTAGGTTGGTGCAAAAATAATGTCATTTTTTGACCTTCAACTTCAAAAGAGAAAACGACATTATTTTTGCACCGACCTAATAGATGCATTGTATTCACTTTCAATTTTTCTAGTTGGATTGTTCACCTATATTGTGTATGATCCATTATTTTGCATAATGAAGTTACAATAAAATTTGTATTTTATATGAATACTAGTTTATGAAAAATAAGATTTAATAGAGTGGGGTCCCGTAACATAGATTCGGACTCGTATTATAGATTCTAGGGAGCACAGAAAGTCATTATTGTGCAATGTATAAAAACGTTGATTGTGATTGCTTTCTCTTTCTTAAAAATGGATCAAGATGAATGAATGAATGAATGAATAAAGTGGAAAATAAATAAAACATTTACTTATAGCATATAAACGGAAGTAAATTATGGAATAGTGGGGTTTATAAATTTGTTTATTGCATTTGCTGTTAAGTCCACTGCTGTACTGTATAAACGTTTAGAAATAAGTTACAAATGGTGTAAAAGTTACATTAAAGCGTATAGGAACTATTTCACTTTATGGCTTACTGTGGCATGTGGGGGCTTCCTTACTTTACACGATTCAGCAACAGCAGTGACGGAAATAATAAGCAGGGAACAACCAGGAGTCCCAGAACACATACAAACGTTGATCAAGCCATATTGGGCCTCTCTTTCACTTTTCCTTTTCAGAGGCCGCTACCTTCAAAGCCCAGCTCGAAGGTCTACTCACAACCCTTACTGCAGAAGATACGTCGCCTGTTCTTGTAGCTTGACCCAAGATTTCTCGTTCCTCGTGGGGATAAGTGGATAAATCTCTCTTCGAGACACCTACCCGAAGCATTACTCACAACCCTTGCCGTAGAAGACTCGTACCAGTCCTAGCCGTTTGACACTCAGATTTGTCGTTCCTCGACGTATCGAGCGGAAAAACTTCTCTCTACGAGACATCTATTCATGGGAAGAACTTTGTTAACTGGGGACAAACTTTTTTTTCCCCGCAAAATACCACTATTTTGCATTCTCTTTTCAATCACAAATAAAAGCTGTTAAACAGTTTTTTCGAACCTTGGGTTTCTTCATTTCACTTTATACACTGCCGAGAACACACAAACACACACAAGCAGCCGGAAAAAATCCTCTATGTTTCATAGATTATGTAAAAGCGTTTGATAGAGAGCGTCAGAAATAACTGCTGGAACTGCTAGGTGACCTTGATATATTTAGGAAGGATACTAGAATAATCCAGAAGCAAACAATGCAAACTGCTTGCATATGGATAGAAAATGAATTCGGTATATATACAAAAATAGAAAGAGTTCTAAGACAAGGATGTGTCTTCTCACCGAACATATACAGTGAGGCAATCCTGAGAGAACTAGAAGTCCTACCAGGATTCATTACTGGCGGACACAATCTTAGCAACATAAGATATCCAGATGACACAGTGTTGATAGAAGACATCAAAAAGAAACTTCAGGAACTCCTACAGAAGGATAGCGGCTCGGATTGGGGAATCGGAGAGTCGAGTTCGAATTCTAGTCGGATACATTACATTTGCGTACGTGCTAATACCCTTGGGAAAGGTATGAATCCTCTCCTTCTCTCCCCAATATGAATCCTCTTCTTCCCTCTCCAAATAGCAGGACAGACCGAGGTCTAGAGCCTTGAATGGCAACCAGTCTAGATGAAGGTAACTCTGAATTCAAAACTGTATGTAGCTCTGGCGTATCGTATACCATACAGCTAAATAAAGGATCGTTCGCATTGGTGTGATGATCCCGACTATGGTCGAGTGATTTGTTTTAACAGTAGATAGTGAAGAAAAGCCAGAAGAAATGATTAAACCTCACTTATAAGAAGAAATGATGTATGGTTGTTAGCAAAAAGAAGTGCCCAACATGCAAATTTCACATTGGTGACCCTAACAAATGTACAATTTGAATATCTGGGAAGCGTTTTAACAGTAAACGGAAAGTGTGACACTGAAATCCGAAGGTACATTGGGATAGAGAAAGGTGCCTTCCAAAAGCTAAGCTGAGTATTAAGAAATAAGAAAGATTTTGTTATGTTGATGAGCGCTGGACAATCTCCTTACAGAAGAAGAGGTTTGAAGCAACAGAAATGTGTGTCTACAGAAGGATGCTGAGAATACCGAATATGTGAGCAACAACAAAGTTGGGAAAATGGAAACAAAAAGGACACTTGCATAACACCAGCAAGCGATAATTGAAATTTCTAGGACACATAATGAGGCAAGAAGGCTTGGAAAAATTGATACTCACAGGACAGGTTGATGAAGGCAAGAGGGGGAGAGGAAAATAATGGATAACCTACCCAGTAGGCTTGTGTAAATGAGTGACTGACCGGGATTAGGAGAGGTAACAAAAAAATAAAATTTATTAAGAGCTACAAAAAATGACAGGAAATTGTGGAGAGCCATGACTGCTAACGTCCTGAAGGAATGGGGCACATTGAAGAAGAAGAAGAAGAAGAAGAAGAAGTTGGTTGACACAAACCAATTAACATGCGTAGCTATGTCTGAAATAGCGGTCAAATACGACTTCTCATTTAGCAACCAATTCGTTTAGCGACCATGTTAGAACGTAACAGTCTTTAAGCGAGAAGTGGCTGTATTTTCTAGATAAATGTGTTATTTTAAATTAACAAATAATATACATGGGGAATTTGATCATCTTTTCATCAGTGAAGCGACAGGTACCGAAGTAGTAATATACAAAATTGCCCCCCCCTCTCTCTCTCTCTCTCTCTCTCTTTCTTTCCCAGGCGTGACTGACCCTCGCTTTTCTCAGCAAGTTTAGCACATCTACCATGTTTTCGAATTCTATGCTCTAGATAATATGCAAAGAATGAAAACGCCAGCTTCTCTCTGTAAAGCTACGTGATAATAATGGCTGCTCACGATCGATAGATCGGTCGATATGTTACTGTTGCATCTGGAAACTGATTTCTTTCCTCACACCGACCAACCTTGATTTGCACAGTCTCACCCACTGTGTTTTCCCTCACCCTAACCCCACCCACCACCACCACTTCGTTTCTCGCGTGCCAGTCCTTCTTTCCAAACCTTCAGTCTCCATCTTGACTCTCACCGCTACGTCTATTCCAAGCCCATCCATTTTCATTTTGTCTCTCGCTTGCCATTCCCCCTCTTCTAGCCTTTTCATCTCCCCCTCTATCGCCCTTTCATCTCCTTCTCGTCGCTCACTTGCCACTCTGTTTATCCAGCTCTTCCATCTCACTCTTGTCTCTCACTTACCGCTCCGTCTATCCAAACCCTTTCATCTCCCCCTTGTCTCTCACTTGCCGCTCCATTTATCCAGCACGTCCATCTCCCTCTTGTCTCTCTCTCGCCGCTCCGTCTATCCGAGCCCTTCAATCTTCCCCTTGTCTCTCACTTGCTGCTCCATTTATTCAAATCGTCCATCTCCCTTTTGTCTCTCCCTCACCGCTCCGTCTATCCAAGCCCTTCCATCTCCACCCTTCTCTCACTTACCATTCCCCGTCTTCAATTCATTCTGTCTCCCTCTTGTCTCTCACTTACCGCTCTATTTATCCAGCTCGTAGATCTCTCTTTTTTTCTCTCACTTACCGCTCCGTCTATCCAAGCCATTCCATCTCCTCCTTGGCTCTCAATTGCCACTCCGTCTATCCAAGCCGTTACATCTCCCTCTTGTCTCTCACTTGCCACTCCGTCTATCCAAGCCGTTACATCTCCCTCTTGTCTCTCAATTGCCACTCCGTCTATCCAAGCCGTTACATCTCCCTCTTGTCTCTCACTTGCCACTCCGTTTATCCAAGCCATTCCATGCCCACCTTGTCTCTCTCTCACCGCTCCGTCTATCCAAGCCCTCCCATCACCCACTTGTCTCTCACTTGTCACTCCCTTTATCCATCTCTTCCCTCCCCCTTGGATCTCACATGCCACCCTCTTTCCCACCCCTCCACTCTCCACCTTGGCCGCTCTTTCTATAGCTCTTAACAAATACCTTACATCATTTTCCTGCTATAGTAGTCAAGACAAGTGCCTCTCTTCATATCTGCGAAGTGTGTGCGTGTGTTTGTGCTCTGTTTGATTAACATAGGTAGCGATATATTGAGAGAAAGCTAAGTCTGGCACAAGGACATACATTCAAACGGATAATGAAAAAAAGAAAGATAAATATTTCCTCGTAACAATTTGCGTCACTTAATTGTCGTGAAGCTTTCTGTTCCATTGTTTATGTATTTGAATTCCTTTCTCTGTTTTTGCACCTTTTTTAATGTAAAAGCTAGAAAGAACAGGAAATTGTGGAGAGCCATGATCGCCAATGTTCTGAACGGACATGGCACAGTGTAGACTGCGGTATACCAAATACACGTGTGGGAACGATTTAATTACTTCCTTCTACTCCACCCCTCCCCTAGCACGATTATGATTATTATTAGTATTAGTAGTCGTAGTTGTAATAATAATAATAATAATAATACCCGCGAAAATTTCACGTTTTTCCTATTTTCTGAAGTTAATGATTGAATAAGCAACTTGTGTATTCCACGACTATGAAATACCCATGGAATTTATTCTAGATTGTCTCGTTTAATATCTGAAGTTAGCAACCAAATACTACAATAACATTCATAAAAATGCAGGCTGGCCAGAAGTAAGAGGGTACAAATGAAAAGATAGAAAATTGGCAAGGCTTTCCATTTCGCCGAAGCAGATGTTAAACAAATTAAAGAGTTATTGCCTCCTCTAGCTTCTCTTTCTTTCTTTCTTTCTTTCTTTCTTTCTTATTGAAACCAACAGCGTCTCTGATATGTCTTTTCCGTTTTTCCTCGAAACATAATAGCCTATTATTTATCCGAGGTAATGATAGGGCCTAAAGAACGCACTAAGGAGCGAGAGAACAAGGAGAATTATATGATAATGATAATAATAAATTATTATTAATAATCACGACTTAATTATTAGTAATGATTAATAATTAATTTCAAATTCTCTGTGCCACTATTATTTTCTTCCGCGTTTATTAACCGATATCTTCCCGGTGTCAGTTTAAAAACTGACACCTTTTATCCATATATTGCGACCATTTTTTTTCTTAAATTTCTTATTGTATTTTATTTATTTATTTATTTTAAACGTTTCACCCCAAGCAAGGCGGGAAGCCACTAGCATGCAAGGGATTACAGATAGTTGGAGCGAGAGCAAATAGGAGTGATAGAGGAAAGGATGAAGAGAGAAGGATAGGGGATAGATCAAGGCATCTGAAGACGTCGATTGACATTACATTTGAATAGTTGGAGATTATAGCAATCAGGGAAACAGGGAGAGGGGAGGGAGTTCCACATGCGAGAGGTGCGAGACATAAAGCTATTGGAATAGAAGAGACGGCTACATTTAACAGTTTCGACAGTGAAAGGGTGCCAGCCTAGTTGAACGCTTAAATTCATTATGGTCTGGATCCCCCTCTGTTTGCCTCGGGGTTCTTGATAGGCCCCAGAGTCGGATATGCAATATAATTGGCCCTGCTCTGGCATCTCGTCTACAGTCACTTTCTCACAGACGCACCGTCGCCTCTCTCTGTGTCTTTTTTACAAATGCTTTTATGGCAATTGCTCCGAGGAGCTGCATTCGCTGGTTCCCAGACTTCATGAGTTCAAGCGCCGTACGAGGCTGGCATCCCGCTCTCACCCTTTCACTGTCGAAACTACTAAATGTAGCCGTCTCTTCTACTCCAATAGCTTCATGTCTCGCACCTCTCGCCTGTGGAACTCCCTTCCCTATTCCAGTTTACCTGAGAACTATAACCTCCAACTATTCAAATGTAATGTCAATCGACATCTCCAGTTGCCTTGATCTATCCACTACCCTTCTCCTCATCCTTTCCTCTATCACTCCTATCTGATCTTGCTCCAAATCTTCTGTAACCCCTTGCGTCCTAGTGGCTTCTCGCCTTGCTTGGGGTGAAACGGTTGAAAAAAATAGTCTGGGAACACAGATATTAGTTTAAAATGTGTTTAAAAAAAGACATTCCGGCCGTACATGTGAATCGCCGGTCTTATTTTATCATTCAAAAGATCTACCCTGCAATGACTAATCCAGACGCCACTTGTATCGGGCGGGGGAAAAGAGTTCTGCATACGAGATCTGGCCAAAAAGAAAACTACAATACATATCAGTTCGGCATTTAATCTCCTTCGAAGTAGTCCTCTTTTGAAGTCACACACTTTATCCAGCGTCGTTTCCATTGGTGGAAGCATTCCTGGAACTCATTTTTTTGGCATTGCGAACAGCTCCTCGTTGCATTCTCTTGGATTTCATCGACCTTGGTTCCTTTCAAATGGGATTTGGTTTTTGAAGAGGAGAACGTCGCAAGGGATGAGATCTGGGGAATATGGCGGTTGTCGGACCTGGGAAATATTGTTCTTAGCCAAAAACTGCTACGCAAAGCATAGACACTGATGTGACCTCAGTGGCGACCACACTCTACACACTTTCCTTACGCTGCTATAAACAACGGAAGTGAGCATGAACTTTATAGCTTACTGTGCATGCGTGACAGAGTTCAAGGTCAATCTGTGCCAATCGGCTTCAGTCTTTGTACTTTAGCTTCGTTACCATAGTAAAAGTCCAGATATTTTTTGATCAAATTTCGTATGTGTGTGTAAGACCACGCGCCTGTTGTATAACGTCTTTCTATCTGAGTCTTACTATATTTAGTGTATATAAAAAAATATTTAAATAGTTTATATACATGCCTGATCGCTGATATTCTTGAAATAATAAGTATATAGTTCAACCCCAAAGGTTCATCCCCCTTCCCCAGACAAAACCTCTCCCATTGTACGAAATAAATGAGAGTCGGCGTCTTTCCCTGATGCCTGTTGCGAAAGGAAAGTGTCGAGAGCAAATTTTGTCACTAATCGCATATATGGGTACTTATGGGTACTTATATCTCGCCACTTTTTTAAATTCCTTTTTTTGTGGGTCGTCTATCGCCACGATTTTATTTACTTATTGATGTTTTTTATAAAGGTAGATTAACAAAAAATAAATAAATAAAAATAAACTAAAATAAAAAATATTTAAAATTCCCAGCATCCCTGGTTCCTGCGCATGCGTAGTCGCACCAACATAACAAATTTAGTCCGATGAAATCCCAAAGGGCGAATTGCGTCACAAGAAAACTTTTTTCCACTATCATACATTTTTCCACAAAGTTAGATGTGGCACTTGAAATATTTTTAAATTGTTTTTTTAATTATTTGTTTTGTTATTTTTTTAAACCTCTAAGTGAATATTTGGAATAGTATATTTTTATACACATGTATTTGTGAAAAAGTTGGAAAATTAATTTAAATAGTGGCGACAGATAACACACAAGTACCCATATATGTATAGGATTCACACTTTATAAATGGCCTTGTGCCATCTTCTGTTCGACTAGAAGAACGAATTAAATATATACTATTAAGCATGCCGATGTGTGTGTGTGAATATGTGTGTGCGTGTATGAATGTAAATATGTGTGTGTGTGAATGTGAGTGCGAGCGCGCACGCGCACAATATCTCTATTTGGTGTCTGTCTATAAGGATACAGATAATACGATTCTCCCATAACTCCTCCTAGGTGTCCATATAGTAGCGGCAGCAGAAAGCTGTTACACTTATTGCCAACCTTGACAAAGATCCGTCACAGACCGAGAGAATAGATAAATATAAATAAATGGCTGCCAGTAGGCATGATGTGATTTTAAATTTTGTCACGGTATGTGTACAACTCTGCATTTTGCCTCTGCATATATATGTCAAGGGAATTACTTGTATTAAATAAAGCGTTTGTAAATGTGTGTTGTGTGTGTGTGTGTGTGTGTGTGTGCAGCAAAGAAAGCCTTTTTTCAGTGACTTTTATTCTTTAGCAAAATATGTTTCCTTAGCACCGAATGTGTTGATTCCTCATTTAAAAAAAAAAAAATCAACCAAAATCGTGTGTGGACAGCTAACTTCTCTGAATTTAACTGCTTTTTTTTTTTTTTGTTGTTTTGTTTTTTGTTTTTGTTTTTGTATTTTTGTGCGTTTTTATGTAATTTTTCATGTTTTTTTTTGTTTTTTTTGGTGGGGTGCTGGGGGTGCTAGCAGAGGATTCCTTCTCCTCCCACTTCTACCCTCTTCTATATTACCTCCCACCTTTTCACACTACCTTCTTCATTACCTCCTGCCAATCTCTTTCTCTCTCCTTTCATTTTCCCCCCCTATATATCATTCATTGAAGTTTACTCTCCCAAACACGCCCTCATTATATTTTCTTTTCCTTCTCCTCCTCGTCGTCTTGCGTGAGATAATAATAGATTGTTTATTTTCTTGTTTAATTGGAAAATAACAATTTTCTCTTTGTCGTTATTGTTTTTTTTATATATATATATATATATATATATATATATATATATATATATATATGGAGGGGGCGTGTGGGGAAGGGTTCATCTAATTCTGTTGACTATTTTTTACAATACATTATGATTTTTAACCTATTAATATAACAAAAAATAATGTAATTAAATCCGGTTTCATTTTAATTAAAAAAAAAGAAAAAACGAAAAGTGGCGCAATGTCGATAATTTCGACTTGATTCAATAATTCCGCCTATGTTTTCTCAGTGATTATTATATACATAGCATTACCGCCAAATTAGGTGTACGTTTGTGCGTACACAGGCATGCTTATGTATTTAGGTGCGTATGTATTTGCGTTTCTTTGTGATGTACGTGTGTGTATGGGCGTGTATTTTCTGTGTATGGTTGAATCTGTCGGGAGTAAAAACGTTAAGCCTCTTTTAAAAAAAAAGCCTAAAAATTGCGCATCTTTATTATGACTGAACTGAACACAGCGCGTTCACCGCGCCACGACGACCTGGGGGACCTGGGAAATAAGGGGGTCTGATGGTTTAGAAGCGGGGAAGGCTTCAACCATCTCAAACTTCTTGTGGAAGCTGTCGACTGAACAGAAGACTAAATTTGTCCTCAAACTATAGCAATGCTATTGATCTGAGCTCTAGCATTTGTCTCTAAAATAGGTACCTCCACGAAAAATCGCTAAAAATCAGCATACCATGATGAAAAACATGCCCCAAAACGTAATGGAAACATCGTTAGTTTTATATCGTCAAAGGCTTTAAAGAGGAATGATAAAAGTATTTTTTGAATATTTAATTAATTTTTTACACCTTTTTAGAACATTCAAAATTTTGATTAAAAAATGATTTTAAAGTTTAAAATCCTTTACACTGCCATTTTAGAATTTTCAGAATAATTCAACAGAAAAAAAATAATTTTCCGTTTCTTTTTTTTATTACAATTTTATCTTCGGAGATTTTTTAAGAAAAGAAAAGTTGAATTGAAACGTAAAACAAAAATTAAAACAAAAAAGAAACACTGTTTAAAATAACGATATAAGAAAATGTTACTTTTTTATGAGGTTCTTAAAAGATTACTGACAAAAGGCATTGCGATTAACTAAGCTTTTTATTATATTTTTTTCTAACATACGTGTAAGAGATTTCTTTTTGCGATAGAAAAATATAATAAGGTTTATAATCGAAGTACGTCGCCAGTCATCTTCAATGAAAACTGTATAAAAAAAAGTTTAGCTACCCAAATGTATATTTAATTTATATTATCGACACAGAATTTTTAAAAACTTGATAATTTAACCCGTATTATTTTTTTTGCATTAGGTATAGCCACCTCATAATATAACGATAACATTTTTTGTGTCGCCCTGTTTGCAATGCGTGCATACAAAATACATGCGTGTCTTTTTGTGCATTGAATTCAAAACCAGACCCCAAACGTGTTTATTTATTTTTGTTTATTTATTTATTTATTTTTGTTTGTTTATTTATTTATTTTTAGTTCTTTAATATTATTTATTTAATTTTTTTTTTCCAATTTCTTTTTTAATTCCACTCAAGTAACTTCTCTTTCTAGTGAGCACAATTCTAGAGTCTTTAATTAATTATTATAACATTAATTAAACTGTCATTTTTTTTTCTACTTAATCTTGTTTTTTTTTGGCGCTGGTATGTCTTGGACTGCAGTTTAATTTTTATTTTCCTGTCTTTTCTTACAACATTTTTTTTTTTTTTTTACCTTTTAACTTTTTTTATTCAGACATATTTGTAAATTAATCAGTGATATTAAAAAGATCAAGCCTACAGGTGAGAAAAGAAGGCAAAAAAAATCAGAAAGAAAGGCTGTATCACACTGTTTAGTTACTAATGCTTTTATAAGCCTTAACGATACGTTTGATTATTTTTGATGCTCTACGAAATAAAGCCTTTTACCAGACTTGATGGCATACGCATTATTTGTTTATGGAATGCAAAAAATGTTGGCAGGAAATTCAGAACTCTGGCTATTATTATTATTATTATTATTAGCCATTCTCTTCGTGAAATCGTGTGTTCCATTTTACCAAATGCCATCAGCAGAAAAGGAATGATACTCGTCTCTCTGTCTCTTTGTTTTCGAATATCTATTTTTAAGGCATAAATCTAATTTTCCCTGTCTCTATCCGCTCATCAATCAATTTGAATCAACCTTTTAAACATGGATGCAAGAATAAACGAACAAATTTAGGAGTGTAAATTTTGTTATAAATAAGCCTTAACGTTACGCTTGATTGTTTTTGGTGCTCTATAAAATATAGCCTTTTACCAGACTTGATGATATACGGATACGCATTATATTTGTTATAGAATGCAAAAAATGATGGCAGGAAATTCATATCTCTGGGAATAATCTTCGCGAAATCGTGGGTGTCATTTTTACCAAAAAATGGAAGGAAAATGCTACTACTTTCTCGTTTCTTTCTTTTTTTTTTTGTATTTTTTTCTATTTTAAGGCATGAATCTAATTTTCCCTGCATCTATACCTTATCATTAGTCAATTTGAATGAAAGAACGAATGTATTTTTATACTTATGCTGACGCTCACTGACTTTCCCGCCTCAATTCATTAATAGCAATCACTGTTTGTTAATATTACGTTTTCTTTCTATCTGTTTTTTTTTGTCTCTCCCATTCTGTTTTTTCCTCCTATCCTTTTCGCTCATTTTACTTTTATTTTACTCCCTCTTTTTTTTATTTTACTAGAAAAACCTATTTTCTCCGCGCTTCTCTCTCTTATTTCGCTCTTCCTGCACTTTCCTTCCTCTATCTTTTCTTCTTCATTCCCTGAAACATGGATTCCAAATAGCGCTTCTTGTATGTTAAACATTCTAACCCAGCCATTTAGCCCATTAATCAACACCGTACTTAAAAATAAAAACCCAGTAGGCTTTAAAAATATCTGTAGGTGCCACCACGGACTTTCCATTTTGGTGGTATCTAACAATCCGGTATAGGCTTTACAAAATGGAAAGTCCGTGGTGGCACCTACGGATAAAATTAAATATATTTCCTATTACTCCAACAAACAATATTTTGAGGATACTCATGTTTGAATAGAAGCCCTGTTTTTTTTTCTTTTAAAACTAGGTGCCACCAAAATGGATTTTTTTTGTTTTGTTATTTTTTATTTTTCGAATTGAAAGCAAAATATGCCAAAAAAAAAAAACAGGGAATTATCCGATTCAAGCAAAGTATTTAATGAAAGAATTGTATAGTGCATTTATTTTACTAGAAAACTTTTTGTAAATATTTCTGGGGTGTTTGTTTCAACCCACATTTTTAATATCTTTGTCTGTACTTTTAAATTTTGGCGGTCATTGAGAGTTTTTTTTTCTGTTGTTTTTTTACAGTTATATAAAGAAAAATTCCTGAAGATGTTATTTCAGTAAAAAAAAAAAATGTATACAATATCAAGTGTGAGTATACTGAAAAATTATCTTGAACCTTACCAAGAATCATCATACTTACTATAAAACCCAGTTTGTGTGTGTGTGTGTGTGTGTGTGTGTGTCTCTGTTCGTTTATATATTGGATCGGATTTCCTACATTTTTCAACCGATTTCAACAAAACTTCACAGGACTACGTAAAATTACCTTGCGGTGGTTCTGACAGCGCCAAAAATTGGAAAAACACAATTGTTTTTGCACGAAATCAATTTGAAAACACGATTAAGAGGCATCACTGTCTCGAGAATGAAAGGGGGACAACTCATATCAAGTTATACTTATTATAAAACCCAGGTGTGTGTGTGTGTGTGTGTGTGTGTGTGTGTGTGTGTGTGTGTGTGTGTGTGTTCGTTTATATATGGGATCGGATTTCCTACATTTTTAAACCGATTTCAACAAAACTTCACTTTTTTTGGCAGGTAGTGTTTCTTATTGTCTTGCACACTTTTTACTTTATTTTTACATTCAGAATGCTTTAAAAATTCCATTTACAAGACAACTGCTTATAATAAAATTCTATTCAATCGATAGACTCCTATCGATTGAAAACAATGTTTTTGTTTGAGTTTGGGTTTGACCAAAAAAAAAAAATAATAATTAAGACATGCGTGTCCGTCAACCTTAAACAATAAGCTTTGTCAATTTTATTTTTCAGTCTTTATGATGGTCGATACTTGATCTATCTCTTACTGTTACATCCCCGGGCAACGCCGGGCTCTAGTGCTAGTAATTTAATAAAATTCATTTTTTTTCTGGCAGTTGGCGCTTGCATAATTTAATAAAAAATTATTTACTTTCACATTGGACAGAAAAAAAATCTACACTTAAAAAATAATTGCAATGTAATTTTGAAATTTTATATCGTTGCTCTTCATAATAAGAGTTTTTTTTATTATTATTGAATAGAGTTATGCTTGAAGAATCGTAAAATACATCAGTTTACGATTAATGCGTAGGCTGGAATTGTAGCTGACTGGTAGGTTCGTGGAGTTGACCCCACTTATTTTCTTAACTAAAAAAAACGCCACAAGGGGACGCTTTTTGAACAAAAAATACACTGTAATATTTTCTATCATTCTCTTTTTCCTATTTTCCTTAGACATGCTAGGATGTAGGTCTATCGTGAAAATGCATTTCTCATTGGAAAATGCACACACGTACGTATGTACACAATGTCATTTTACTTCATTTTCTCTAGGTCTTCTACACACATTTTACATGCACAAACAATTCACTAGTCTTTAAATGTTTTCATGTATGTTCATTGTTTAGTCACATACATACAATATCATTTTATTACCAGGACTTATATGCAAGTCTGTCATTTTTGTTGTGGGATAAACATTCCAGGAGATACGAGTTTCCGCCTAAACACCCGACCAGCATACTCCCGCAACAGGTCCATATGTTATCCCAGCACGTCTTACAGGAGCAGTCTACAGGGACTTTATTTTGAACACACCTCCAGACCTGCTAGAGGATGTACACCTGCTAATTCGAAGACGAACGTGGTTCATACATGATGGGGCTCCAGCACATTTTAGTCACATTGTTCGCGATGCACTGGCTGACACCTGTCATGAAAGACAGATACGTAGGGGAGGACCGGTTCCATGGCCTTCACGGACCCCAAACTCTGTTTCTGTGGGGCCACCTAAGACAATTCTAACCGTGTTCATAGTTGATATTATTCAATGTTGAATTTTTTTTTTTTAATTAATAATGCTTCCATTATTTTTTGCCTTTTTGTACGTGTGGATGATGTTATTATATTTGTATTATTAATGTTACAGATAGAGTTTGGTAGGTCTCTATTTGGCCGTGATCATAGTTGATAGTATTAAGCATTGTTTTTTTTTCTTTTTTATTAATAATACTTCCATTATTTTAGCCTTTTTTTCACTTGTGAGCGATGCCATTATATTTATATTATCGACGATTATGTTACAGATAGAGTTTGGTAGGTCTCCATTTTTATTTAAATGAGCCCTAATTGAGATATGGTCAATGAGATGTAACGTGGGTCTTCTTGTTAAACATGTTGTAGTATATCGAATATAATTATTTACAAATTTGGATTGGTCAGGAGCACAGTTCCTTAAGGGACATATAAATTTTTAAATAATATTGGTCCTCTCTAATTTGTCTCTTGCAGGTGAATTATTATTTTTGACGATGAGGTTAGCAGTTTTTATTTTTTTTATGATAAATAATTAATTTAATTTTCTTGTTTTTGTCAACTGATGTTGTGTATTTCTTTATGATATTTCTAAGTGAAAATTCGTTTTGCTTATAGTTACTATGCATTTGATTTTTGTAGAAAATATTAATGCTATTGATTTTTTTTCTGTGTGTTAGGTGTTGTTATTGGTTACCTTAGAAAATGCCTAATATAGCAATCTATAAGATAGTTTGGAAAACCGTTATTAACAAACATTTGTTTCACGTTATTAAATTCTTTAAAGAAAAGCGGACGAGAGGATGAATTCTTGTTCACTCTCATAAGGAAAATTTTAATAACACTTATTTTATATCTTAGAGGACATTGACTAGTAAAATTAAGATGGCAACAGTTTTTACTTGTGAATTTTTTATATAATGAAGTAGTGAATGTATTATTACTAATCTCCACATGAACAATCCAAGAATGGGAGTATATTTTTTTGGCTAAGTTCAATGTAAGTTGAGGAAATTTTTCGAATGTAGTTTTTCTTTATTGAAATAAAATATCGTTTACATCACGAAGATATATTTTGGTTTAGTAACTTTTTGAAAAAATTTTTTTATATATGGGACATCACGCACGGACCGTTTTTAGAAAGATTCTCCATTAGTTTAAGTGTCAAATTTTCTGTTATGATCATATAAGCGGAATTTATTAGTGCATGCATGCATGCAATGTTTTGAGAAATTGGGTTTTTTAAAACAAGTTGGAATTGAAATTTACAGATTTAATTGATTATATCGATGGATTTCAACAGGGACATTTATAAAGAAAATTTTCTATATAATCGACTGAATGCCTAGAATACATTGGTTTGGTTTTCATAAAAAGTGTAAAAGGATTTGGAGAAATTCTCAAAGGTTGATTTTGCTATAATTGGTAGGAAAAAATTGTATGGCACCTGCATGCATTATTAGAAATATTCATAGAAATATGATTTAATTTTTTTATTCAGTTTATTAAACAGGTTGTTAATTTTTTTTAAAACGGAAAATAACTGAGTTGAAAATAATTCACTAAGAATGTACTAGACGATCCTAAGGAAAGAAGAAGGAAAGAAAAGAAAAAAAAGGAAGGAAAGGAAGAAAAAGAAAGATTAACAAATGTATGAAAGGAAACCCAGTTGATGGTAGAGATAGCATGTGTGGTCAGATTTATTTTTTTTAAAACAATTGGAAGAATAGGCTGAATTAATAAAAAAAAAAAAGGAAAGAATGATATCGATCAAAGTCGGTCAGCCTGACCTTTTGCATGGAAAGACACCTTATCAATTTGGATAAAGAGAATTTTTTTTTTTTTTTTTTGAACAATAGAAACGAAATTTTTGATCTGAGAGAAAAGTGTCTTTGGGTTGAGGGGAGTGGTGAAAACGATATACAGAATTGACCTGTTAAGAATTGGACACCCACGTTAAGAAAGTAGAGATATTTCAACCTAGATAATTAAGATTTTCGACTATCAGGTAAAAAAAAAGAAGTAAAAAAGAGGGACAATTGCTTTTGGCTCACAGAGGGCGCCAAGAAGGCGGAAAAGATTTTTCTAAAGTCAAGACTAATTAGCAGCGGGCTGTTTGACAAAGTCCAGGTGAAAGAAAGCTAAAGATTGTCATTTTGCGTACGTGCAAAAAGGTGCTAAAATCGATTTTTTTTTTTTAAAACAAGAACGATGTAACCACGCCCGCCAACAAAGGGAGAGGATGTTCGGTCAATAACAATTGGTCGAATACAATCACGTGACCGCGGAAGAAAGAAGGAAAGAAAACCTCGATCAATAACTGTTGGACGAGGCGGTCACGTGGGCTGCGGAAAAGAAGAGAAAGAAATGTTCGATCAGGAACGATTGGTTGAAAGCGATCACCTGACATGAGAGAGACTAAGAGAAATGGATATGCGCCGCCCCACCAAAGAGCACTGTGAGAAAGTAGACAAAACAATAACGATAATGGAAATCAAAATTAATACGACTTTTGAAATTATCGAGAAAACCCTGACGCCGACAGACCCACCCCAGTTTGTTGCGGCGTCAATAAAAGCAGGACCCCAGTCGACAGAAATCAGTTTTGAGTTGGAGATGCAGTTGGAGTTGGGCTGAGTTGGACAGGACCGCGGGCAGGGAAGATCCTGAACGCGGACATAAGACCCGATTCACTCGCCCCTTTGCGGGCAAAAGAACCCTCAGACAGAAGGACTTCCAGCCCAAGTCGAAGACAGAAGAACTTCCAGCCCAAGTAGATGAAGAAGAAGATTGCCTGAAAACCTGAGAAGAATTGGAGCTGAATTTGAGAAAGTTGAAGTTGGAGTTAGGTTGGGCGTGAGTTGCATCACCCTCGGACGACAGAAGAATCCTCGAAACAAGAAAATTCTTCAGCCCAAGTTGAAGACAAGAAATCTTCCACCGAAGAACAAGAAATCTTCCACTGAATCGAAGCAAGAAAGAAAGAAAAGAAATCTTCCACTGGGTTGAAACAAGAAATCTACCAGTCTAAACAGAAGAAGAAGAAAATACAACTCAAGTCGGAGAGAAGAATCAACTGCGAATGATCGATAGAAATTAGCCCCAGTGTCGAACTGAACCACACTCCGACATACATACATGATTCAAGAAAGTAGGTAATTCGACATTTTCCTATTGTGTGATAGAAGCTTGGTGCCATAGTCCACAGAGCGGGTCGGGAAATGAGAACAATTTTGTTTTTTATGTAACGGACTTTAAGATATAAAAGGTTGTTACCTTTTTATCAGCAATTTGTTTGGTGTCGTGAGTTTTTTATTTTATTTGTGTTTTGCCACCCCCGTCGGACTCAACTTGTATCGGCCCCGATCCCTGCTGGTCCTGTCTGTCTAAGATCTAAACACAGCGTGGGTAGACAGACCGGAGATCGGTATAGTTGCTTTAGTGACCAGGTATTGGAAGCGAGTCGGGAAAGGCGAGGCTGGTGATCATCTGACCAAAGGGTTGGAGCGGCACGCTTGGACCCAGGAGGAACGACCAGGAGGAGCGACGTCACCGTTGGCGCCGTAACCAAAGGATCCGACACTGGGCCAGGTGTGTAACCGTCACATATGGAGTAATAAAATCATTGATGAATTTTGACAATCAGTGTTAGTATGTGTGAAATGATAGGTCGTAATGGGTATCCGGGTTTATGTATTTTAACATTTACGTGTAGGTATCTTGGTTGGTAATCACCAATAATTTTAATGATTTTCAAGGATCCTACATCAGCATTGATGAGTTTGTTAACAAATTCTTAGAGTGTCAGTGGTGTTTTTATTTAATTTTTAAAATTTAGATCGATCATCGATAAAATGCTGTAATTTTCTGTAATAATCCAGTTTGTTCAAAATCACGTAAGTATTAGGTTTATCATAAGGATGATAAAAAGTGAGGGATCAGTTTTGGATTGTTCTTTAGTATTAAGCATATCCCTCATTTCTTGGCCATGGTACAGGGTGGTCCGAAAGTAATGTCACCCACTACCAAACCGTAATGAGAACACTAGAAGAATAAGTAATACATTAATACAAAGCACATGTACGGCATTCAGTTTATTCACTTTCAATGATGCTGTCACACGTCAAGTAGGTCTGTATAAAGACAGGTGGTCCGAAAGCCTTGTCACCCCTAATTCTTTTTATTAATAATACTTCCATTATTTTTAGCCTTTCTTTTTCACTTGTAAGTGATGCTATTTATATTTATATTATCGACGAATTTGTTACAGATAGAGTTTGATAGGTCTCTATCAGTATTTAATTGAGACCTAATTAACATACAGTAATGACATTATTGGGATTTTTTTTTAGTTCTTTTCCAGCCGGTTTGAGTTTTTTTGCTGGAATGTTATCATGGCTACTGCGGGGAATACAATCTTTTAGACCTTTTGCTTTGACAAGATTTTGAGGTTTGGTTAGAGTTTTATTAATTTGTTATTTTCCAACTGCGAAAATAATTGGCGTAAGATTTCACTTTTAGCCTTCTTTGTGAAGAGGTCAAATGTCGTCTGGAGATGGCAATTTGGTCCTAGATTTAGGAATTCCTTTTGGTCATCTGTTAGTTTATGACTGGATAGGTTTATATATTTATTACCGTTGTTGGGAAATAGAATATTTTCTTGATATAAGTAGCAAAGCTTTTTAGTAATTATTTTTGTCTGTTTTTAAGTTCATTATTATTAATACTTAATTTGATATAATATAATACTTCGTTACATTCGGATTGGATCAAAGAGTTTTTAAGTATCAAATTATGTTTTTGAATTTCATTATTTAACTGTTGAATTTTATTTTTAGCTGTTGTTATTTATCGTAAAACAAGGTTATTTTCTGAGTGTTGTAGTGTTACTTTCCTTGTTGGCCGCCATGTCATGTAATTAAAAGTTGTGTATTTAGGCAGCAATCCCTTTTTTATACAAGTTTCATTGAAAAAGACGGACAAGGTTCTGTGGTTGAGTTTCTTTTATATAATTTCTCAGTCAGTTATGTGCCATACGTGATACACGTGATGGCCATACGTGATACACGCTTAGGCGATCATGTATCTTTCAATACATGACTGACGAGGCAGATTTTTTTTCCGAAGTAGATTGCCATTTCTTTCTGCGGTAGACCAGATGCCATCCAATGCTATAGAGCCCGGTCTGTCCTGCTACTTAGCAATAACTGAGAAGAGGATTCATACCTTTCCCAAGGATCAGTCAGTTATGTGCCATGCGTGATACACGCTTAGGCGATCATGTATCTTTCGATACATGACTGACGAGGCAGATTTTTTTCCACAGTAGGTTGCCATGTCGTAAGTGAATGTAAAGGACCCGACTGGAATTTCTCATTTGTTTGTATCAATTTTTTTCTTTTCAGGGCATAAATTATATAATAATTGCCTGAATGTTTTCCAAGCGCTTTTGGCTATACTTTTAGCCATTATCAAGGATGAATTTTATTTTAATTTTAACTGAATATATGGATTGTTTTATCTATGTATCTAGAGTTACAGGAATGGTTTATTTTCCAAACACGGTCAGCACATTGTGGCCGTGATCATAGTTGAGAGTACTAAGCATGTTTTTTTTTCTTTTTTATTAATAATACTTCCATTATTTTAGCCTTTTATTTTTCACTTTTGAGTGAAGCTATTATATCTATACTATCGACGAGTATGTTACAGATAGAGATTGATAGGTCTCTATGAGTATTTAAATGAGACCTAATTGAGATATGGTCAGAGAGATGTAACGTGAGTTTTCTTGTTAAACATGTTGTTTAAATAATAATTCATATGCAAGAGGTACAGTGTGGTCCGAAAGCCTTGTCACCCATATCAAAACAAGGTACTGAGAACACTAGAAGAACAATAATACAGTAATACAAAGTACATGTCCTGGATTCAGTTTATTTCACGCTGTCACACATCGAGAAGGTCTGTATGAACACCATCATTTTCGTGGCAGTCATCTGAAATAGAAAATTATATTATGTAGGGGTGACAATACTTTCTGACCACCCTGTGGATTTATATGATGAAATTACTAAACATCCTTATAGGTAATCAAGTGAAAGGATGATAAAAAGTGAGGGATCAGTTTTGGATTGTTCGTTAGTATTAAACACATCCGCCATTTCTTGGCTATGGTACAGGGTAGTCCGAATGTCTTGTCACCCCCTACCAAAAAAAAAAAAAAAAAAAAAAAAAAAGGTAATGAGAATAATAGACGAACAAGTAATACAAAGCACATGTACTGGATTCAGTTTATTCAATTTCATTGACGCTGTCACACATCGAGAAGGTCTGTATGAACACCATCATTTTCGTGCCAGCCATCTCAAATAGAAAATTAGATTATGTAGGGTGACAAGTCTTTCGGACCACCCTGTGGATTCATAGATGAAATTACAAACTATCCTTTAGGTAATCAAATGAAAAGATGATAAAAAGTGAGGGATCAGTTTTGGATTGTTCTTTAGTATTAAAGATATCCCCCATTTCTTGGCTATGGTACAGGGTGGTCCGAAAGTAATGTCACCCACTACCAAACCGTAATGAGAACACTAGAAGAATAAGTAATACATTAATACAAAGCACATATACTGGATTCAGTTTATTCATTTTCATTGACGCTGTCACACATTGAGAAGGTCTGTATGACGACCATCATTTTCATGTCAGCCATCCGAAATAGAAAATTACATTAGGTAGGGGTGACAAGACTTTTGGACCACCCTGTACATTACATAGAACCTATATTATTTACTTATTTAAGGAGCTGTATTCCTGACCAATCCAAATTTTTAGATAATTATATTGGATATATTACAACATGCCTGTGAGAAAAACATGATGATATTCACTCTGCCAGAAATTTGGAAATGACATGCTGTACTGCTTGGCATTCATGCCAGAAGCTCCAATACAAACATTTCAGAGTGTTTGTGTTCAGAGGATTTGGAAAGAGTTGGATGAGACTAATGGTGATTACGAAGGTGTTTGGAATGATCCCTATTGATGGCAACATTATGCCTCCATTCATTTTCCACAGGGCCTCAGACTCAACACAGACACCTACATCAAGTACCTTGAGGAGATAATACTGCCCTGAGTCAAGAGAGTGGCTGCTGGAAAATCCTATATCTGGCAACAGGACTCTGCACCATGCCACATAAGTAGGAGAACCCAGTCATGGCTGTCAGACAATTTATGTGACCACATCACCCCTTGCATCTGGCCACCTAACTCCCCAGACACCCCCTTGATCATTATGCATGGGGAGCAGTTAAACAAGAGTCCAACAAAACTCCCTGTAACACCAAAGATGGACTGAAGGCAAGGATTATGGCAGCATTCACCAACTCCAAGATGGCTTGTTAATTTTAATGCCTCCAAAACAAAACTGCTTTCTATTAATCATCTGAAAGACAACTTTCTGTCTTCCGTCAGTATGGCTGATGCTAACCTCCAGGACAGTGACTTGTTGCACCTTCTCAGGCTAATGTTAAAGACTATATTAAATCCATTGCTAGGTCTGCTGATAAGAAAATCGGTTCACTGTGTCATGCTTGACAATTTTTACCTCCAGAATCTATCTTACATATCTATAAGTCTACTTTTCGTCCATGCTTTGAATATTGCTGCCACACATGCTCCAGTACTCCTGCTATATATTTAGAAATCCTTGATAAAATCCAAAGAAGAATCAGTAATATTATTGGTCCTGACCTGGCATCACAACTTCAGTCACTTTCTCACTGCCATAAAGATGCTTCTCTGTGCTTTTTCTATAAACATTTTCTTGGTAATTGTTCATGATAATTGAGTTTCTGATATGGCACCTATATAACATCTATCCTGACCCCACTGGAGCAATGTACTGTTGGACCTGTCCTGGTTCAGTATTACAGGTTCAATCAAAGTCTCTGGTTTACAATGTCGATTCGATTCCACTTTCCAGCCAGGTCGTGATTTTTTTGATCCTGGAGAGCAAATAACAAATTGGAGATCCCGGAAGATTCAGCTGGTCTACCTGCAAGTTTGTTGGGACGAGAAACGGGCCAAGCAGAAAAGTCAAATATGAACAAGTCGATTCGAGTCCAAATAAAAATTTATGTATATGTATATAAGGAAAAAATTGTTACAAAAAGAATAATGCTTCTTGTACAAGAAAGTAGTGTATATGAAATAAAGACCAGAAAAAATAAAAACAAATATGGCAAATAATTCTGAAAGGAGAGAATTAGTTTTCGGGTTCGCCCTTTCTGTTCTTAGTAGTTGCCATAATTATTTCAGCAGCAAGCGGGCACTTTCATTCCCACTGCCTATCTCTCTCTCTATCTCTCTCTCTCTTGTCGACTCTGACTGACTTCAACTTGACTGTCTCAACTGTTTGTTTTCGCACAAACATGTGCTTAAATAAATGTCGTGGTAGTGACAAAAAACAGGGTGTTGGTAACTTAGAATACAACTTAATTACTGACATCTCCCCCTTCAGGATTAAATGAACAGTCTCTTCTTCTCAATTGGTATTCTATAGTTCATATAAACGCTATAGTTTTGACATTTTCTATTAATAATTCTGACGAAGCACAGATTCTCTGTGCACAAACTTCACCCAGATTATTTCCCCCATCTGTAAACAAAATTCTATATTACTATAATTATTAATATTTCAAGGGCGACCATTGGTTTCTGCCACACCTAGACTTTATGAATTTAAGTGCAGTACTAGATTAGCAACAAGGTCACATCAATTTACAGTTGAATTGGCTAGATGTAATCATAAGTTCTATGCTAACAGTTTCTTTTCTCGCACTTCTCACCTGTAGAACTCTCTTCCGACTCCATGCTCTCTAGTCAAGTTTGATCTTCAGAGATTTAAATGCAATGTCAATCGTTATCTACT
>CAHIKZ030001984.1:302500-355000 GCA_903632075.3 Acanthosepion pharaonis
TTAGAACCCCAAAGGCAATTGAACAAATTAAAGCAATTGAATAAAAAACCAATTCATTTGAATATTCCTTTGGAAGAAAATTGGAACCAAGAGAAATTTTTGAAAAAGAAGTTCATTCCAGTGAGGCAAATCATGTATAAGTATAAATTACCCAATTTTTTTGAATGATTTAAATGTTTTTAAAACAAAAAAAATGTTTTATTTTATTTTGATATTTTTTTAAAAATGAGATAAATGGATAAAACAAATGAATTTTTTTTTTTTTAATTCCTGGGATGATCTTTTGAAAATAAAAATTTCAAATATTTTTTTAAACTATTTTTTTTCAAATGATGTTTTAATTTAACACTTTTTATTTAAAAAAAAAAAAAAAAAAAAGAAATTATTATTTTTTAAAAAAATAGATAAACTATACAAATTATTTGGTCAAAAAAATATTGAAATGTAACAAATTATATTAGGATCTAGAGAAAGTTAAATTAAAAAAATAAATATAATAAAGAAAAAAAAGAGATACATTTTACATTTTATTTTAAGATATCTTGAAAATGAATATAACATATATTTGTTGGTTATACTAATTCTTCAAAAAGTTTTTTTTTAAATTTCTCACAAATAATGGTTTTTTAAAAATATTGATGATTTTTTTTAAACATGATTTCTCTTCAGAAACTGTATATAAGTTATGTTCATAATAGATTCTTAGTAAAACAAATATATTTAATAAAATATGATTTAAAAATTATTTTTTCAGGTAAAGTTGATTTAAAAAATTAGTCACACATTTATTTTCAACAATCTGGTGGAAGACAGAAATGGAAAAAGATAAATCAATGAGATTTTAGATAGATTTTAGATAGATAGATTAGAAATGGAAATATTTTGGAGATAAATATTTCCATATTTAAAAATTTTTGGTGGAAAAGATAATTTAAAGAAATAAAATTTAAAATTCAAAAAAAAATATCCATCTCTTATAAATTTCATCTAATAAAAATTTACATTGTAATAATTTGAGTTTACATAAAGGAAAAATATAAATATTTTAAAATAAATTATATATAAGTTTTTTATTAATAAAACTATTTATTAATTCAAATAATTTTATTTAAACTAAAACATTAAAAAATCCCCAAATTTTATTTATTAAATATATACAATTCTTAATTTTTAATCAATATAAATTATATTTAATCTTTTTTTCGGGTTTTTATATAAAAAATCAAAAAAGATTTCCAAAATTATAAAAAAATAGTTTGGATATTAAATAGATAAATAGAAAGGATTAATAATAGATAGATAGATAATAGATTTTATAATTTACAGGATGATATTGAATAAAAAAGATTTAATCAAACCAAATTTCAGAAAAAGTTATCTTTATAAAAATTTATTGAAACTATTACATATATACATTAAAGGAAAGGCTTAATTTAAATACAAAAAATTTTTTTAATCCGGGTTTCTCTTAAAAAAATGTTTTATATCATTTTACACTTAAAAATATCAAAGGTTTGGATAGAAGATAGATAAAAAAATGATTTTTTGGATAGATAGATCAGATAGATAGATAAATTTTTAACCAGATAGAAGATATATTTTTACTATTAAAAATGAATAAAGATCTTTGTCGTGAAAGGAGAAAAATATTTCTTATATCCGGGTTTGAAATATTTTTTATATACAGGTTAAAAGGTTTTAATTTGGAACCAGAGAAAATTTTTATATCCGAAAATTTTTTATATCCTTTTTTTTATAAATGAGTTTTTTTGTAGAAATGAAAATTTTGGATATATAGATAAAAAAATGAATTATAAATAGATTATAGATAGATAGATAAATTAATAAAATAAATTTTTATATAAAAAGGCCATTGTTTTCATCATTAAAAAAAGAATTCAAAAAAATAATCCGGGTTTGGACTATTAAATATATTTTAACACATTTTTTTAAATTTTAAAACCAGAAAATAAAATTTATAAAATATTTTTTCATTTTATATTCTTTTCTTATATCAAATACATCTTTAAAATGCATTTAGAAAAATATATTAATAAAATAAATATATAAATAATATTCTAAATAGAAAAATAGATAATATATATCAAAAAATATAGGGATAAGAAATAGAAAAATATCTGAATAATTTAATTAGAAAATATCTTTTTAAAAAAAAAATAATAGAAATAAGAGAAATTTTTAATTCAAATATTTCCACTAGTTTTCTTAAAATCATATAACATAGAAATCAAAAAATGGGTTTTCAGATAGAAATATAGAAAATATGAACCAATGAAAATAGAAAAATTGATCTGAATATTTAAACATAGATATATGAAAAGAAAATGAATATTTATAAAGATGTTGAAATTTAAAAAATTTTAAATTGTAAATCAAACAAAAATAAAATTATAGCACTGAAACATAAATTTTAATAATATACACTGAATGGATAAATTGAAATTAAAAAAACAACAAATATAAATAAATATAAAATAATTTTTTTTATATACAGGGTGCGATGGATAAATTGTCGTCTAAATTATACAAAAAAAAAAAATAACACTGACATCTCATTTTAACAGATATATTTACCAAAATTATAAAAAATATCTTGAAATACTAAAGAGTAAATTTATTCAATAAAATCGCCATTGGCTTCAACCATGGCCTCCAGACAACTTTGGAATCTCCTGCAACTCTTCTGGATGGTCTCCTTGTTTAAGTTGGTGAATGCTGCCATAATCCTTGCCTTCAGTTCATCTTTTGGTGTTACAAGGAGTTTTGTTGGTCTCTCTCTCAACTGCCCCCCACACATAATAATCAAGGGGGTTGCAGTCTGGGGAGTTAGGTGGCCAGATGTAAGGGGTGATGTGGTTGCAGAAATTGTCTGACAGCCATGACTGGGTTCTCCTGCTTGTGTGGCATGGTGCAGAGTCCTGTTGCCAGACATAGGGTCTTCCAGCAGCCACCCTCTTGACCCAGGCAGCACTACCTCCTCAAGGCACTTGATGTAGGCCTCTGTGTTGAGTCTGAGGCCCTGTGGGAAGATGAATGGAGGCAGTTCTTTTTTCTTATCAGAATGATCACTAGTGATCACAAGCCAATACCTTCGTTAATCACCATTAGACTCATCCAACTCTTTCTGAATCCTCTGCACTGTCCTTAGATTGACACCCAAACACTCTGAAATGTTTGTATTGGAGCTTCTGGCATGAATGCCAAGCAGTATGCAGCATGCTGTTTCCAAATTTCTGGTGGAGTGAATTGTGTCATGGTGCTTTTTTTTCTCACAGATGGTGCCCAACTGACCCTACTATACTGTGCAGTTGACAAAATAAAAAACAAAACATGCATGAAATTAAAAATATAAAATGGTGACAATTTACCCATCACACCCTGTATATATATATATACATATATAACTCAATATATAAATTAAACATACTATATTTTTGATTTTGAAAGATTGAAAAAATTTGGATGAATGTCATAAATAAATTTTGTATATGTATATATATATATATTTTATTGATACAAAATAATCAAATTTATATTTAGATATTGCTTGAGTTTATCATAGATTTTGATTTAAAGATTTAATAGAAGATAATTGATATAATTGAAATAACATAAAAATGAATATTCTAAAAAAAATAAACAATAAGGACTGAGATAAATAAAAAATTTTAAAATTTAAATAAAGGAAAAATAATCTTTTTAAAAAAATAAACAAATATTTTGAATGCAATATATAGGCCTGTTTTTCTTTTTGTACTATAAAAAAAAAATTTAAAAATTCAAAAACCATGTAAAAAAAAAAATTTAAGAAAATGATCAGTTTTTATTCCCACTGGAATGACCTTATTAAATAGGATAGCATATATATGAAAATTGATAATTGCCAAAAAAAATAAAAAAAAAAAACTAATTTTATCTTTTTGGATAAAATAATTAATGCCAAATGGAAATAGATAAAAAATATAATATATAATATAAATAATATTTATGAAAATTTTCATGTATAGAAAAAATATTTCAGAACAGATAGATTTATTTTAAATATTTTCCTTTTATATTTATATTTATATTAAAAAATATTTTAAAAGAAATATTATATATTAAAAATATTTATTATATACATAATAATATAGATAGATTTGAAAATTTAGATTTTTGAAAACAGTTTTTTTGATTTTTTTTTTTTTTTATGTAAAAATTCAATTTTTTATTTATATTTATATTTGAAAAATACATTTTCATTTTCATAGATTTTTAATGGATAAGATTTTTTTTTATATATACCATTTTTAATTACATAATAATAACGTTATAATATTTTTAAAAAAAAATCGAACAAAACTACAATTTTTATCATTTAAAAATAAAATTTTTTTTGCATGGATTAGAAAAATATATTTGTTTAGATTTTATTAATTCATTAATAGCAGAATATTCCTCCCATAGATTCAAAACATGAAAATATATCAATAAATTTCCTTAGTTAATTTGATTATCCAAATTGAAATTTTACATTTAAATAATTTGTTCAAGACATATATTGCAATTTATATAAAGATATCTCAAATAAAAATAAATTTTTCTTCTTAAAATCAAAAAAAAAAAAAATGAAAAATCTGAAATGCCTAATAAAAAAATCAAAACTTTTGTCTTTCTATTATTTTTTTTTTAATTACCAAAATTGAAAAAATTTTATTTTTTAGTTTTATCCCAATTTAACTTTTTTAATTTTTTTTATATTTTTTTATTTTCAAGAAATAGTCTTATATATGTTTTTATTAATATCCAAAGATGATCTCAAAAATTAATGAAAGGTTTCTTTTTAATATTTGATTTCTGTCAATACAGAATTTATGTGGTGATTTTTTTTTCAGTTTATAAAACACTTAATTTTTTATTTCAACATTAAAAAAAAAATTTTCCATCTTGATAAACTGGAAATTTTCAAAAAACATTTAAAAATTTTTTTTTTTCTTTCTTTCTTTTTTTTCATCCATTGACATAATTAAAATTTTTATTTTCATTTGTGAGTCCTTTTTTAAATTTTTTTTTTTCCTTTATTTTCTTTCTTTTTTAAAAAACATTTTTAAAAGAAATAAACATAAGAATGGATTCTTTCTTTGTAAATTTCTTTTTCCAAAAAAAATATTTTCATTTTTTTGACGCCATTAATTTTAAAAAAAAAATTTCTTTTTAGAATTTTCTTTTTTCTTTCTTTGGGTTCACAATTTGCCACTTTTTTTTTTTTTCCAAATTATTAAAATCCAAAATATTTTTTTTTTCAACATTTTATTTTTTTTTTGAAATGGACGAAAATAAAATTTTTCTTCGATTTCATTCTGTATTTTCTTTTTTTCTGAAAAGAAAATTCAATTTTCATTTTTTTTTAATTTTGAAAATTTTCTTCCATTTGAAATAAAAATTTTTTTTTTATTACTGCAGGGAAAAATATTTGTGAATAGAAATATTTTCTTTAGAAAAAAAAAAAAACTATAAAATATTATAGTATTTTATATATATATATATATATATATATATATATATATATATATATTTTAAAATTTGTTTGTTTACTTTCATATTTAATTGAAATAATTTATAAATATGTTAATATTCACTTATTTTTATATTCTGACAGGAAGTTTCTAATCATTCAAATTGATGTTCAGATCAAATTCATCTTTTTTTTTTTTTTTTTTGTTTTTTTAATGAAAATAAAAAATTTTATTTCCAATTTCAAAAGATCAAAGGAAGGTTAAAAAAAAACCAAAAAAGAAAATTTAAACATGAACTTTGATAAAATTGCATTAATTATTGTGATTTTTAAAATTAAAAAAAACAAAAATTATAATTATTTTTCAAAACATGCATATAAATAGATAAATAAGGAAATTTGAATATAATTGCTAGAAATTATGATTTTGGAATTAAATGTTTGCAAATCAAACATTGCTGCTGGATAAAATATGTAATAAATTTTGTAAAGTGTAGATTGCTTTTGATAGAGATGGCTTTTTTTAAATACTTTTTTGTTTATTATTATCATGGTGTTCTCAACAAAAATTTTCCTGAATTTGAAGGTGGACACAGGATGTATTTTTAGATCTTTTTGCAAAAAGAACTTTATTTTTAAATGAACTGTAAGTTGTTTTTAAATAATGATTTTTAAGGAAACATATTTTTTTTCATTTTTTGCCAGAGAAAATGGAATGGGGATTTAATAGTTAAAATATAATTTATTTTTTATAATTTGCTTATGAAGATGAACTATATATAAAGATTGAAAAAATATGGATTAGAAATTCAATTTAAATTTCACAATCCAAAAGAAAATTTGAATTCAGTCAATTTTTTGATATTATTTCATTTTTTTCTTAAAAATAATATATTTTTCCACAAAAAGGAAAATATTTGTGTTCATGTTACCTAAAAAAAAAAAAATTTTTCTTGAAAAATTTTAAAGGAACAATTTTTTAACATCATTTTTTTTGCAAAGATTGATAAATTTTAATAAAACTTTAATATAGAATAAAATCGTTATTTTTCAACCAATAAAAAATTTTCAATTATCTGTTTATAAACAATAAAAATATTTAAAAAAATAAAAGAATCAGGAAATGTACTTGAGGATATTTTGAATGTTTTTTTTATTAAATTTAGAAAATAAAATTTTAAATTTTTGAAACCCAAAATCATTGCTGAATGAGGAATAACAAAGCAGAGGTTGGAAATGAAATGGTAATTTTTAAACATCAACAAAAATACAAAATTCAATTGAATGAAATAAAAAACCACTGCAATTTATTGGACTACTAACATATTACCCTCATTTACATCTGGGTCCAAGTATTTTGAGGATTGGAACATAATCACTGTTCATAGGTAAAGTATATAACAATAATTGATTTCATTATTTCAAAAATTAAGAAAAAGAAATTAAATTTTGCCAGTGGGTTTTTATTTTAAAATTAATGAAAACCTTTTAGGAAAAAAATTTTTCAATTTGAAATTAGATTTTGGGTCTAAAAATGGATATAAAAATTAAAATAATACTCTTCAAATTTCAAAAAAATTGTTTTTTAAAATTAGTTTGATCTACATTGCATTGACATACAACCATTTAAACAAACAAACAATGGAAGAGAGACATAGCAATAAAAGTTTAAGGTTTTGTTAATGAACTTATAAGTTACAATAGAATTGACAGCCATAAAAGTAATAATTCTGTCCACAAATTTCTATCTGCACTATGAACACATAGTTACTTGATAAAACAAATTTCATTGCAAGGAAAATTGAATATTTTATTGTCATTGTATATTTCTGAAAAGAGTATATAAATGTTATTTCAATTGAAGTCCTGCTTCTATTTTTCTTTCAAAGAATAACCTTTTTTATGTTTCATTTAAAAGATGTGTTATTAAATGTTTGGCATCCTGGCACTCAGATAAAAACAAATGCCTGGGGTAGTTGGATCCTGACACGCTCCATTAAAAATAGATTATGCTGAACAGGCTTGGAAGAAACCCAGCATTTTTGAGTGGCACCTGCAGTTCAATTGGAGCAAGAATATGCAATAAGTATATATATAAAATATTAAAAGAACAGATGCAATAGTAGAACATCTTGGAACTTTTATGCACTGAGATCATATATTTGTGATATTTAGGACTGATAGCAGAGGAAAAATTAATTGGGATAATATTATCAATTTTTATGTGTTTTTGGATTTGATAAATAATAAAAGAAATTTTTAAAAATGAAAATCAGTCAAAATTGAATCTTGTCATTTTAATTCACATATTGGTGATGCCAAATTTTAAAAAAATTAATAAATTTTGATAAACCTTTTAAATAATCATTCTGTTTCACTCTATTTTTGCAATTATCAGGCCTTGTGTTTATGTTTTGATCCATCTTTCCCAAAAACAACTGTCATTCATAAGTGTTAACTTCTATGTTCACTTTTATATTTATATACACGTTCTATCTCTGATATTGAGCACTTTATCCCATAAATATAGCACATCTTAATAACTATATTAATAAATCATATATATATATATATATAATATATATATTATATATATATTATTATTATTACTATTATTATTAGCATTTGTTCCACGTCTTTTTCAATTCGCTTTTTTATTCTGTTTTGTACACATGCATATTCATAAATTAAACATTCTTTTACACACACATGCTCATGAAATTTTGTTTTTGTTTACATTTTCCATTTTTTCAGTTGAAAATTTTTCTTCAAAATTATATTTTTCTTTGAAATTAAATTTAAAGATGGAAGACTGGAAATTTTACCAATAAACTTTTTTAATTGATATTTAAAAGTTAAGTAATCTTTTCATATAATATTACTAACACTCTATTTGTAATATTATTTTAATACTTTTAATATTGAGCACTATATATAAAAATATCTCTTGTTTCTTAAACCTTAAATCTATTTTTATATATATATATATATATATATATATATATATATATATATATATATATATATATATAAAGAAGAGAGATAGATAGGAGAGAAAGAGGCTCCTGAGAAATAGATAGATAGATAGATAGAGAGAGAGAGAGAGAGAGAGAGGTTCCTACCTATATCATGTTGAAACATCAATGCTTGTACAATAATTGAAGTTAAGCAATGTTAACCCTGTTCAGTAACTAGATGGGTAACTACTTAGAAATACTAAGAGATACTTTAAGCTTGGATGCATGTAATAGATAATGACTATTTAGCCCCTAAATGATAAGAAAGATAAAAATATTTTAGCTGAAGGACAGTAAACAATCAAAAATATTTATATAATATTAAAAATTAAAAAAAAAATGGAATAATATGTCACTTGGGGCGTGTAACAACCCCCTGACACCACTAATGATAAAATCAACAAAGATAAGAAGATTTATTTGAAGAAGTGGCTGACAAATGACAGGCCATGATTTTAGATTAAAGATCAAGGATCTTAAGCCAATTGCCAACATGATCAAAGATGGTGATGTTTCTCTTAAATGATACACTAGGGAGAATGTCAGACGCTGACTAAAAGACCCAACCCATGTTTTACTTTTCAGTGCCAGTCCAAATTAACGCTTGGCTGCAAAGACATTCAGCAGAGACAACTATAAACGACCGATTGAAATCAATGAGACAAAACAAATGGGATTATATTGATTTCTTGCCCACACAACCACCACCACCAGCAGCAGCAGCAGCAGCAGCAGCATTGGAAATGTTTGACCGACAATTCATTGAAGCATGTTTGAAGCTCAAAAACATGAAAATGATGAATAACATGGATGTCATGGCAAAATCCAGATTCAAATCCAAAGCACCTTCAATAGAAGACTGCTTTATCTGAGATGAAGAATGGAAATATGTGTGTTTGCAGGAATTGAAGAAACTGAATTGATCCTTGTTTATACTATTTGCATTTTTTTTAATCATTACAACCCAGGCAAGAAGAAGAAAAAGAAAAAGATAGTGAAAGAGAATAATGAACAGAGAAAAAACATTAAAGATGAATATTGAAGGAAGAAGAAGAAAATGAGTAAATAGAGGATAATATTAGACATGAATATTGAAAGAAGAAGAAGAAATGAAGAAGAAGAAGAAGTAGATAAAAAAGAAGAATGAACAAGGGAAAGCATTAAAGATGAATATTGAAAGTAGAAGAAGAAGAAGAAGAAGAAGAAGAAATAAAGAAGAAGAGGAAAAAAGAAGAAATGGGAAAAAAAAGATGAAATTGAAGGAAGAAAAGAAAAAAAAAGAAGAAGAAGAAGAAGGAAGAAAAAGAAGAAGAAAAAGAAGAACAAGAAAAATTAAAATGAAGATTTTGGAAGAAAAAAGAAGAAGAAAAGAAAAAAAAAGAATAAAAAAAAAGAATGAACAGGGGAAAACATTAAAGATGAATATTGAAGGTAGAAGAAGAAGAAGAAGAAGAAGAAGAAGAAGAAGAAATGAAGAAAAAGAAGAAGAAGAAAAAAGAATGAACAGGGGAAAACATTAAAGATGAATATTGAAGGAAGAAGAAGAAGAAGAAGAAGAAGAAGAAGAAGAAGAAGAAGAAGAAGAAGAAGAAAAAAAAAAAAGAAAGGAAAAGAAAAATGAAAAAGGGAAAAAACATTAAAGATGAATATTGAAGGAAGAAAAAGAAGAGAAGAAGAAAGAAGAAGAAGAAGAAGAAGAAGAAGAAACGGAAAAAAGAATGAAGAATGAAAGAAAACAAGAAAGATGAAATTGAAAATGAAGAAAAGAAGAAGAAGAAGAAGAAAAGAAGAAGAAGAAAAGGAAGAAAAAGAAGAAATGAAAGAAAAAGAATGAATGAGGGAAAAAATTAAAAGAAGAATTAAAAGAAGAAGAAGAAGAAGAAGAAGAAAAAGAAGAAGAAGAAAAAAGAATGAACAGGGGAAAACATTAAAGATGAATATTGAAGGTAGAAGAAAAGAAGAAGAAGAAGAAGAAGAAGAAGAAATGAAGAAAAAGAAGAAGATGAAAAAGAAGAATGAACAGGGGAAAACATTAAAGATGAATATTGAAGGTAGAAGAAGAAGAAGAAGAAGAAGAAGAAGAAGAAGAAGAAGAAGAAAAAATGAAGAAGAAGAAAAAAAAAAAGAATGAAAAAGGAAAAAATTAAAGATGAATATTGATGAGGAAGAAGAAATGAAAGAAGAAGAAGAAGAAGAAGAAAAGAAAAAAAGAAGAAAAAAAAAAGAATGAAAAAAAGAAAACATTAAAGATGAATATTGAAGAAAGAAGAAGAAGAAGAAGAAGAAGAAGAAGAAGAAGAAGAAGAAGAAGAAGAAGAAGAAAAAAGAAGAAAAAGAAAAAAAATGAAGAAAGGAAAAAAAAGAAAGAATGAATGAAGAAAGAAGAAGAAAGAAGAAGAAGAAGAAGAAGAAGAAAAGAAAAAGAAGAAGAAAAAGAAGGGAGAAAAAAATTAAAGATGAATATTGAAGGAAGAAGAAGAAGAAGAAGAAGAAGAAGAAGAAGAAGAAGAAGAAGAAGAAGAAGAAATGAAGAAAAAGAAGAAGAAGAAAAAAGAATGAACAGGGGAAAACATTAAAGATGAATATTGAAGGAAGAAGAAGAAGAAGAAGAAGAAGAAGAACAAAGAAGAAAAAGAAAAAAAGAAGAAAAAGAAAAAAAGAATGAAAAGATTCTTTTTGATTAAAGATGAAAAAAATGAAAAAGAAGAAAAGAAGAAGAAGAAGAAGAAAAAAAGAAGAAGAAGAAGAAAAAAAAGAATGAACAGGGAAAAAAAAAAAAGATGAATATTGAAGGAAGAAAAGAAGAAGAAGAAGAAGAAGAAGAAGAAGAAGAAGAAGAAGAAAAAAAAAAAAAAGAAAAAGAAGAAAAAAAAAATGAACAGGGAAAAAAACATTAAAGATGAATATTGAAGGAAGAAGAAGAAAAAAAGAAGAAGAAAAAAGAAAAAAGAAAAAAAGAATGAAAGGGGAAAACATTAAAGATGAATATTGAAGAAAGAAAAGAAGAAGAAGAAGAAGAAGAAGAAGAAGAAGAAGAAGAAAAAAGAAAAAAGGAAAGAAAAAAAATAAAGAATGAACAGGGAAAAACATTAAAGATGAATATTGAAAAAGAAAAGAAAAAGAAGAAAAGAAGAAGAAAAGAAGAAGAAAAAAGAAAATTTTAAAATTTTAAAGAAGAAAAAGAAGAATGAAAGGAAGAAGAAGAATAGGAAGAAGATATAAAATGAATGTTTTTCAAAAAAATTAAAAGACTTTTTAGAAGAAGAAGAAGAAAAAAAGAAGAAGAAGAAGAATCTAAGAAAAGAAAAAGAAGAAAAAATAATTGAAGGAAAAAATTAAAGATGAATATTGAAGAAGAAGAAGAAGATTAAAGAAGAAAAGAAGAAAAGATTAAAAAAAAAGAAGAAAAGAAAAAAAAAAGAATGAACAGGGAAAAACATTAAAGATGAATAAAAAAAAAGAAGAAGAAGAAGAAGAAGAAGAAGAAGAAGAAGAAAAGAAAATGAAGAAAAGAAGAAGAAGAAAAAAAATGAACAGAAAAAACATTAAAAAGATGAATATTGAAGGAAGAAGAAGAAGAAGAAGAAGAAGAAGAAGAAAAAGAAAAATGAAGAAGAAGAAAAAAGAATGAACATGAAAAAATTGAAGAAGAAGATTGAAAAAAGAAGAAGAAAAGAAGAAGAAAAGAAGAAAAGAAAAAAAAAAGAAAGAAAAAAAAAATTTTTAAAGATGAATATGAATTGAAAAAAAAAGATTAAGAAGAAGAAAGAAGAAGAAGAAGAAGAAGAAGAAATGAAATGAAAAAAGAAGAAGAAAAAAAAGAATGAAAGAAGAAGAAAACATTAAAGTTTGAAGATTGAAAAAGAAGAAGAAGAAGAAGAAGAAGAAGAAAAGAAGAAGAAGAAGAAGAAGAAGAAGAAAAAAAAAAAGAAAGAAAAAAACATGAAAGATGAAAATATTGAAGATGAGAAGAAGGAAGAAGAAGAAGAAGAAGAAGAAGAAGAAGAAGAAGAAAAAGAATAAAAGAAGAAGAAGAAAAAAAAGAAAATGAACATTAGAAAACATTAAAGATGAATATTGAAGGAGGAAGAAGAAGAAGAAGAAAAGAAGAAGAAGAAAGAAGAAGAAAAAAGAAAAAGAAGAAAAAAAAAAGAATGAACAAAAAACATTAAAGATGAATATTGAAGGAAGAAGAAGAAGAAGAAGAAGAAAAAGAAGAAGAAGAAGAAGAAGAAGAAAAGAAGAAAGAAAAGAAAAAAAGAAAAAAAAAAAGAATGAAAAGGGGAAAACATTAAAGATGAATATTGAAGGAAGAAGAAGAAGAAAGAAGAAAAGAAGAAGAAGAAAAAAGAAGAAGAAGAAGAAGAAGAAAAAAAAAAAAACAGGGGAAAACATTAAAGATGAATAAAGAAGGAATATTGAAGAAGAAGAAGAAGAAGAAGAAGAAGAATGAAGAAAAGAAGAAGAAGAAGAAGAAATGAAGAAAAAAAAGAAGAAGAAGAAAAAGAATGAAAAGGGAAAACATTAAAGATGAATATTGAAGGAAGAAGAAGAAGAAGAAGAAGAAGAAGAAGAAGAAAAAGAAAAAGAAGAAGAAAAAAAAGAATGAACAGGAAAAAAACATTAAAGATGAATATTGAAGGAAGAAGAAGAAGAAGAAGAAGAAGAAGAAGAAGAAGAAGAAAGAAGAAGAAAAAAAGAAGAAAAAGAAAGAAAAGAAAAAAGAATAAACCTAAAAAATTTTTTTAATGAATATTGAAGGAAGAAGAAGAAGAAGAAGAAGAAATGAAGAAAAAGAAGAAGAAGAAAAAAGAATGAACAGGGGAAAACATTAAAGATGAATATTGAAGGAAGAAGAAGAAGAAGAAGAAGAAATGAAGAAAAAGAAGAAGAAGAAAAAATAATGAACAGGGGAAAACATTAAAGATGAATATTGAAAGAAGAAGAAGAAGAAGAAGAAGAAGAAGAAGAAATGAAGAAGAAGAATGAACAGCGGAAAACATTAAAGATGAATATTGAAGGAAGAAGAAAAAGAAAAAGAAGAAGAAGAAATGAAGAAGACGACCAAGAAGAAGAACAAGAACAAGATGATGATTATGAAAAATGAAGTCATTAACATACAAGGAGTTATTAAGTCTGAAACAGTAGGGCTGGTGGGGTCATTGCTTTGTGATCCTTGCTATCTTATCAATCTTTGCTATTTTTCTACCTTCATTTATATACATTACAAATTAAACTAAGCACTACTGACTATTAACAGATGAAACATTTTCACAGAGTTTGACATCAAATTGGGTTCTTTTTTTGCTTGATCCAAATCCATGAATTTCTTTTCCTTGTGTTAAGTCTCAAAAGACCCCTCTATAAAATTCTCTATTTTTTATTGATCATGTCGGATGTGTTCAAATTATTCAACATTTTAACAAGAAAAATCTCAAGTTGATGTTAAAAATTGCCACACAACATCATTGATTTATTTAAGCTGGAATGATCTATATGACATATCTCTAATTTGAATTTAGATACATTTGATTTATTTTCAATTCTTCTAGTTGAATTGTTCACCTATATTGCATATGATCCATTATTGTATATAATTAGGTTCCAATAAAATTTGTATTTTATGTAGGACAAACTCAGATATAGTACAGTGTGAGGCTTCATATCAGACATTTGGTGTGGGGGGAGTATCATAGATTCAGTGGGGGTCCATGAGTCTCTTGTACTAGATCTGTGAAAATAGGAAAAAAACAATTAAGGAGCGAAAAGCAAGGCAATAAAGCCACTAAAACACAAGGCGTTACTGAGAGGGAGAGAATATAAGAAAAAAGAACATTATTAAGGAGCAATAAGAATAAAAGAACAGGAATTAAAAAGACAGCAGATAACGATTGACATTGCATTTAAATTTTTGAAGGTCAAAGTTGACTGGAAAGCATGGAGCTGGAAAAGAGTTCTGTAAGAATAAGAGAAAAAACTGTTAGCATAGAACATACGGTTACATTGTAAAATGATAAGACCTTGCCACAAATCTAGAACTTCGCTTAAATTCATAGAGTCTATGTACCAACTTTGGTTTTATTGTCACAAAGGTTTAACAGTTGTACCTGTGGCCTTCTTCAGGAAACATTGTCAACTGCTTTATAGGTGCACCTTCCAAACATCTGGAAGATGCAAACTAGCAATTCCAAAATAAACCAAGACCAATTTGTTCAATTTAAAAAAAAAATTTTGAAAAACGTTTCAAACTGATTCAAACCAATCTAGTTACATCAAACCACCACCACCACTTCCACCACCACTTCCACCACCACCACCACTGAGAAGACCCCCAACATTTCACCTATAATAATGGATGGGTGCTCTTTCAAAGAAGCTCATTGCCTTAAACATCATTTGTGACAAAGCTCTCCCTAGACCTTGAGTGGAAATCATACATATGAAAAATGTATCTGTCTATATTTCTGAGATGAGGTATTATGTACATTATAGACATTATTCTGACTATTGTCCTCGTCTTTGTTGCCATATTTATTATGTTTCAGTCATTGTACGCTTCAGCCTTCTTCAAGTGGTTGGAATGTCGAACTTAACCCTTTATTTCATTCACTGGGGTAGACTGTTCTAGTTCCACGTGCCATGTTTAATGGATGTCAGTTATCAGTTATCTCCTGTTAATTTCCCTCTGAAAGTTCTCCACTGCCTTAACCGGGTATTGAACTCACACTCTTTGAGCTCTGTCACTGGTTCTAACCAACGCCTTTATCTGCTGTGTCATGTGTCCTTGAGGACATCTGTGTATGAATTTCTGGGTATTATAAATCTAATGTCTTCAGCAACCATTTTTACCAGTGCTCATATTGCAATTTTTTGCTGTTATCATTGCATTTTTTTTTTTACCAGAGCTCATATTGCAATTTTTGTTGTTATTATTGCTTTTCTCTGGCACACCTTATTACTGGTTCCCATATTGTATTCATTTCTATGCTTGGTCGGCTCAGGAGATTTTTGTGGCCTAGCATATGTGCTGATTCCTTAAGTTTATGAATTTTCCAATGGTGTTCCTTGTCTATGATTTCAACCTGATCCCACAGAGGGAAAAATGGTTGGTTCATTGTAGTGTTCATTGTTGCATTCCAGTAAGTATCTGACTCTACCTACCAGGCTCTATCTTTATAACAGACAGATCGGACCAAAAATGGTGTATTGCTGCCATATATGGGCCCAGAGCTATTTTGGCTCATTCTATCACTCCAGGAAGTACTTGACTCTTCCTGCCATACTCTAATCTTTACAAGAATCAGATGAGACCAAAATTGAATTATTGCTGCCATATCTGGGCCTGGAGCTGATTCGGCTCATTTTATCACTCCAGAAAATACCTGACTCCATCTGGCAGGCTCTATCTTTACAAGAGTCAGATCAGACCAAAAATGAATTCTTGCTGCCATATCTGGGCCTGGAGCTCTTTCAGCTCATTCTATCACTCCAGGAAGTACTTGACTCCCCCAAATAAGCTCTATGGAATTTAAAAGAAAAAATTATCAGACCAAAATGGGGTATGAAAATATATGGGCTGGAGCTACCCACTCCTAACATGTCTGTCTTGATAGACTTCAAAAGCATCTATGCCACCTTGTGGTTGATGACTTATTTTACACCCTACCACCCATTTCCCACAGATGAAACATCACATGTCTCTCACTGCTCTATCATTATTTCAATGGCATGTATTCAAATATGCAAGTTGAGAATTCCCTTACTATTCCTTAAGAAATGAAAAAAACAAATTTGACATTGACAATTGGGACTTGCCATGCCATATACATAATTGAAAATCATCTCCATTCTCTGCATATTCCATTAGTAAGTATGAAGTTTCTCTCAGAGAGCCTTTTCTCAAAAACTACTGTTCTGTGGAACAAAATCCTCGCTGGATGTTTTCCCAATCACTGCAATCTTGACATCTTCAATTCAACAGTGAAGCATTATTTTTCTTGCATGACACCATGAATTTCACTTCTTGCCTTTTGTCACACTCATGCAACACCACACCGAAATCCTCTACCTTGAAAGGCTCTTGGGCTTTGTAATTAGTTGAACATTAGTATTAAAAAATAACTTACCTTGCAAAAGTGTATCAAGATATTTTGAGCAAAATAACTTGACTGAGCTCATCCCTCTTTAGGTTAATTTGAATTGGGAGTTTTCCTACTAGACTGGTTTCATGCCTTCTTGGGAAAAATAGTGGAGTGGTTTCCTGTTGCCTCCTACATAGTTTTGAACACAAAGTAGTCTTTCTTCCTTCAGGATGTAAATGATCATTGCTCCCCACAACTTCCTTTTCCTTATTATCTGTAAATGGCCATGACTACTTAATGAAGCTATATTATTATACTCTTCTGTAACAAATACAAATGCCATCTGGAATACTTGTGCTGCTGGGAAGTTTTCAACTTGTAAAATCTGACATAGTGTACACACCTATTCATATTATGAAGATACGTTAATACACACTTTTGTACCAAATAGAAGTGCCATCTGAAATAGTCATGCCGCTGAGAAGTTTTCAACTTGTAAAATCTGACATATTGTACATATCTACACACCTATTCATATTATGAAAATATGTTAATATACACTTTTGTACCAAACACTAAGTCCATCTGGAATAGTCATGCCCATAGGAATTTTTCTACTCATAAAATATCTATGTCAGGTCACATAAACATTCTGTTATTAATTTTTATATCAGTTTATTGAATGCAGAAAAAATAATCATACCACAGAGAAAACTATTTGATGAATAATAAGCCTGTCATGCCAAATAAGCACTGTGCCGAGTCAGGTGTGAATTGAAGGAAATCATTTAACTATCCTGGCATAACTGAACAGCCCAGATTATTCCTCAAACCCAGATGAAACCTGAGTTTATTCTTAGCTTTACAGATACAGCTATCATTTGGCTATGATTAAAATATACCCAACTAGACCAAAATATATTCCCCCAATTTTCCATGTAATAAAATGGATGTTATTGTATTCACAGAGTTGATGATACTGTGGCTCAATCAATGTCACATACCAGCAGAGATTTCTTGCGTGCTTTCTTAAGTCCTCAATTTTATTCTGATTCTTTGGCTTGCTGATTAGAATACCAAATATCTGGATGTCTATTGATTTAAAATGATTGAAGAATGTTTTTATGTATTTGTGATTGACCACTGTTTATTTTTTAATCATTTTACCCCAAGCAAGGTGGGAATGCAGAGAGTTACCGGGACTGAAAGTGCGAGAAAAAATGTTTATAGGGAGGAATAGACAAAAGATTAATGAATTTCAAGAAGATAGAAGATGGCAATTGACATTGCATTTAAATTTTTGAAGATTGTAATTATCAGGAAAGCAAGTAAATGGAAGGGAGTTTCACGGGTGGGAAGTGCGAGAAAAGAAATTGTTGAATTAGAAGTGGCAGTTACATTTAACTATTTCAACAGTAAATGGTTGGGGCTGAGATGCAAATCTAGTGCATGCTTAAATTCATGTACTTGAGACACCAGGAAAAAAAAGCTTGTCAGAGCAGTTGCCATGAAAATATTTGTAGAAAAGACAGAGAGAAGCCATGTTACATCAGTGAGAAAGTGACTGAAGTTGAGATGCCAGGTCAGGATTGATTACATTACAGATCCTTCTTTGGATTTTTTCAAGAACCTCGAGATGAATAGCAGAGGCACCAGACCAGATATGGCAACAGTATTCAATGCACAGACAAATGGTAGATTTGTAAATGTGCAAGATGGACTATGATGAGAAAAACCTTCTTGCACGACACAGTGACCCAACTTTCCTTGCAGTAGATGCAGCTATTGATTCAATGTAATTGTTCCACTTCAAGTCAGTTGAAAACGTGAGGTCAAGAAGGTGCAGTGTGTTGCTCTCCTGCTGTCTAATGTCAGCCATGCTGATGGTGGGCATAAAAGTTTCTCTATGATGGTTAAATGATGAACAAGCAATTTTGTAATGGAGGCGTTAAAATTTACAAGCCATTTCCTGCCCCTAATAAACACTGATTGGAAGTCCTTTTTCAAAGATAGCAGCCAGATTTACTTTTTCAGTTGATGGCATTGCTTTTGCAACAGACTTTAATGCCAGTATCATCTGTGTAAATACCTACTTGAAGATCATTGATGAAGATCAGTAGCATTGTCAAACCCAGGATAGAGACTTAGGGGATGTTTTAGATATGCAGTCTGTAGGCCATAATTTAATTTATTAGGAACACATTTTCTTACTCCAGAATGATCTGTTTACTTTTACTCAACAAATGTTTTAATTAATTAGTTCCTGATATCATTCATTATTACCAGACTGCAGATTAGAGTCATCACCTCACATTCTAGTGAAGATAAACAGTTGTTGATACAAAGAGATAAAGGTAGCTTAGTGGGTATAGTTTGAATTAGGTTATTTTATATTCTTAGGTATATATTAATCTGCACCAATCATACCCTAGGAATTGTTCTGGACTAGACTAAACTATATTCTGAGTGGAAGTAATCTGAGCTGTGAGATTTGTTTGTTTGTTTTGTGGCATATCGATTCTTTATGGGTCATTTAATGCCAAAATTTAATTTTCTTGGGAGTATTAGTAATTTCCTTGACAAAAAATGTGTTGCTGGTAATATTCTTTTTGTTACAAAAATGTATTGCTGGTAAATTTTTTTTTGCTATAAAAATGTATTGATGGTAAAATCTTTGTTATAAAAATGTATTGCTGGTAATTTTTTTGTTATAAAAATGTATTGCTGGTAATTTTTTTGTTGCTAAAATGTATTACTGGTAATTTTTTTGTTGCTAAAATGTATTACTGGTAATTTTTTTGTTGCTAAAATGTATTGCTGGTAATTTTTTGTTATAAAAATGTATTGCTGGTAAATTTTTTTTGCTATAAAAATGTATTGATGGTAAAATCTTTGTTATAAAAATGTACTGCTGGTAATTTTTTTGTTATAAAAATGTATTGCTGGTAATTTTTTTGTTATAAAATGTATTACTGGTAATTTTTTGTTATAAAAATGTATTGCTGGTAAATTTGTTTTCTATAAAAATGTATTGATGGTAAAATTCTGTTATAAAAATGTTTTGCTGGTGATTTTTTTTGTTATAAAAATGTATTGCTGGTAATTTTTTTTTTATAAAAATGTATTGATGGTAATTTTATTTTGTTATAAAAATGTATTGATGGTAATTTTTTTTTGTTATAAAAATGTATTGTTGGTAATTTTTTTTTGTTATAAAAATGTATTGCTGTTAAATTTTTTTGTTATAAAAATATATTGCTGGTAAATGTTTTTGTTATAAAAATGTATTGCTGGTAAATTTTTTTGTTATAAAAATGTATAGATTGTAAAATTTTTCTTATATAAATATATTGCTGGTAAATTTTTTGTTATAAAAATGTATTGATGGTAATATTTTTTTGTTATAAAATGTATTGCTGGGAATTTTTTTTCGCTATAAATATGTATTGTTGGTAATATTTTTTTGTTACAAAAATGTATTGCTGGTAAATTTTTTTGTTTATAAAAATGTATTGCAGGTAAAATTTTTGTTATAAAAATGTATTGATGGTAATTGTTTTACTATGAAAATACTGGTATTTCTACTATAAAAATCTATTTTTATACTTTCATAGTGATTTGACCTCAGTTTGGGTATTGACTATTTGCCTATAGCTAGGACCTTTAACAGGTGCTACCACCCCAGTTCAGGTTGGACCTAGGGTTAACGATAGGTAACAGGTGATTTCACACTACACAAAACTTCTCAATTAGAGGCCCTGCTACCAAATGTAGTTTATCATTATACTCAAGACAGGATCTGTGTGACAAACACTTATATTTGATGCAGTAGAGTAATTATAATCAAACAACCAAACAAACAAATGCTCTACATGAAAATCAGACACAAGAACAGGCAAGTTTCAATAATGGATATATACAAACAACAGAATACTTGATGCAAAGAATAAAGAAAGAAACAGATAAAGCAAATTATTTCTTATTGATTATGAAAAGGCGTTTGATATACTATAGAGCAGAGTATTAACAGATATTATGTAAAAGTTATTACTACAACACTACTGCAATAATCCTACTACACAATTAAAAAATAAGATCAAATTTGGAATGGTAATGTTTAATTGCATAATGATGATAAGTATAGAGGATGAAGAACTGGAGGAAACCCAGGAATACATCCACATGGTGCAGAGTATAATACCTAAATTATAAATAGCTTCCAGTCATAGAATCCACAACCTGGCACCACAGTAAAAATTCCTTTCCATGGCTATTATATTTTCTTTGCTGGGATGACATATGGTTTTAAATTCTGAGTTGTTCTTCTTTTAGACTAGTTTCTAATCACAGTCAGAGAATCCAGTCTTCCCTGCTATTTAACCCATAGCCGAGGGAGAAGAGATGATATCATACCTTTCTCAAGGGCATTAGTATGAAAGTGAATGTGACAAACTCGACCAGACATTTGAACTTGGCTTATTGCTTTCTTGTTCCAAGCCACTAAACATTACACTGCCTACACATCTAGATACTAACTGTTAAAGGAGGCATAAACTGGCCTGGGGGTGGTAATTTAGACTCGGCTATTTTACACCCCAAGATAGGCATTACGGTATCTTCTATCATACCTTGGGGATTATCTGAACTAGACAAGACTATCACTCACTCATTTAAGACCCATAGACTCCACTGAGGAATATAGAGCCATAGATTTTAAAACACATTCAGCATTGATGCTCTGGTTTTGTAGCAAGTATGTTTTTACAAAAGATAGGAAGTTGTGAAGAGCCATGATCACCTACATTCTAAGAGGACCTGGCACATAAAGAATATACTATTACAGGAGGAAGTTACTAGTCCCAGGTCCAATTGTTCTTCTACACTGGTTGGCAACTAAGGCTATATAATTTAGACTAGGCTACTTTATACCCAGAAGTAGGCTATAACCTATCATATCCTGGCAGTTATTCTGGACTAAGCTAAATTATACTTGTGGTAGGTTAATCAGGGCTACAACACTGGTTTCTAGATGATATAGTACCACATATAGTGATTTTTTAGAAAGCATTGAATAATAACCAAGCCACAAGGTTGATTGATTCATTTGTTTTTTTATGGCTTATCAACCCTAGCAGTTTATTTAAAGCCAGAAAATATTTTTCAGATCGTAAGAATTTTTTGCATTGTGGGGGGATATGAAAAAGATTTTAGAAGAAACCGAAAGCACAATAAAGGATAAACTTCAACTCCTGTTGACCTGGTAATCTGTTTCTGCCTCACTCATACTCTCTCTATCTGTTTCTGTCTCACTCATACTCTCTCTATCTGTTTCTGCCTCACTCATACTCTCTCTATCTGTTTCTGCCTCACTCATACTGTCTCTATCTATTTCTGTCTCACTCATTTTTATCTATCTGTTTCTTGTTATCAATTTTATACTGTCTAAAATACTGGAAATTTTTCTGTCTACAAATAATTATCAATTCTCTTTCTATCTATTTCTGTTTTCACTCATATGCTGTATTTCACTCTAAACATTTACTGTTGTGTCCTGTTAACTTTTTGCAATAAATGTGGCCCTTTACATCTAAGGAATGCTAATTTTCACAAATTATTTCCTCCAAAAACTTTTTCCCTGTTTTTTTTTGTTTTTTTTTTTTTTTTATGAGTGACCAGTATACATAATTAGTTCCCAAATATTTTTTATATGCACAAGAGGATCATTGATTGCATTTAAAAAGACAAAAAATCCAAATATTATTGTTTTTTAGAGATAATAATGATTTAATGATACAAATCATACTAATTAACCCATAGCTGAGGGGGGAGAAAAGGTGCATTCATACCTTTTGCAAGGTTATTTTCATGTAAGTGAATATAACGAACCCAATGGGAATTAAATTTATTTCTCTATTTTAACTACTATGATTGTGTATTATCCATTACACCACCCACACATCCAACCTTACAGCACCTGGTATTTCCAAACAATAATGCACCATCAGGACGGCAAAGGGCACTCGTTTAAAGGCAAGGAAGGGCAAAAATATTTTAAGTCAAGTAATAGCGATTGCTGTATGAGTCGTATTTTTTTTGAATCAAGATTAAAAACATACCGGACCATGCTGCTAGTAAATGATAAACCTCTACTCCTGTCTCACTCATACTCTTTATATCTGTTTTTGTCTCATTCATTCACATTATATCTGTTTTTGTTTCAATCATACTTTTATAATTTTTTTTGTTTCCTCATTTCTTTATAAATTTTTTTCTCACTTTTTACACTTTATATCTGTTTTTGTCTCACTCATACTCTTTATATCTGTTTTTGTCTCATTCATTCACGTTATATCTGTTTTTGTTTCAATCATATTCTTTATATCTTTTTTGTTTCACTCATACTCTTTATACCTGTTTTTGTCTCACTCATACTCTTTATATCTGTTTTTGTTTCATTCATACTCTTTATATCTGTTTTTGTTCTACTGAATAAAGTTTTATAATTTTTTGTCTCCTCAATACTCTTTATATCTGTTTTTGTCTCACTCATACTCTTTATACTGTTTTTGTCTCACTCATACTTAGTAATTTACTCTAAAAATTTACTCTTGCGTCCTCAGCTAATTTTTTGCATCAATGTGTCTCTTTACAGCTAAGAAATGCTAATCTAAAAAAAATTATTTTCTCCAAAAAATTCTTTCCCTTTTTTTATCTTTTTATGAGGGGACCAGTATATTTAAGTAGTTCCAAAACAACAACTTTTTTTTAGGAACACAAGAGGATCATTTAAAAACACAGAAACTTCAAATAATAAAACAAAGTTCAGTTTTCTCAAATGCCTCTGTAAATTCAAGTTTAATCCCATCCAATTTCTATTTGCCTACAGTCCTTCTCCTTTTAAAAGCTTGAAGTGAAGTTTGTTATCACCACAGCTTCAAGTGGTTGATTTCCTTCAGCTATCAAGAAAAGCCAAGCACTTAAGCCAAGTGGACATCACACAATGTAAGTATACTTAATTGTAGACTTAAGACACGTAAGTAGATATAAGTATATACTTACTTGGCAAGAGGGAGAGAAAGACACACAAAGAGAGATTGTGCGTCTCATGAGAAGAGAGTAAGAAACAGTTTAAACAATTTTTAGCTTTTTACTTCTTAGAAATTCCACGGTCAAATATTTTCAACCTATCTTAACGTACACTTCTGATCTCTGTTAATTCGTAATTAAGAGTATTGCTATGAAATTAAAGGCTCATCGATGGCTATATAACAGGTATGTTTTATTTTTAATTATTTTTTGGCAAAGTTTAACATATGTACCCACAAAAAAATGGCATGTCAAAAGGATTTTTTTTCTTTTGACATCGCTGTTTTTGCATATGCCCTTGGCCAATTTGTTAGATAAATGTTATGGGACCTTACCCATAATAACATAATGGACTATTCCATACGTAATAAATACTGCGCCTCAAGAGAAAGCAGCGAGTGCAGTCTGAAGTCTGAAGTGAGGTCCGTCAGGAGTCTGTCAGTCAGAGCGAGCGAGTCAGTCAGTCGAGTCGGAAGCAGTCCGAAACAGAGTCGCGTTCAGACAATTACTACTAAAGCTGATTGTTCATACTAACATTTTCTACTTCTCTGTATATATTCCTGTTTGTAATATATCTGTGTTATTCCATATCCGTGTTCGAGTTCTTCTTTATTGGTTCTACCTTGGACTATCACCGTGGTACAAGGAACCGGACCATAACAGTAAATTTGAAGATTAAGCCAATTGTAATGAAAATTTGACATTCTGGTGTAAAATTAAAATTATAAAATTATAAAATAACAACAAAAGTTTGCATTCAAATACTGTTTAGGGGTTATCAACAATATAAGTTCAGCCTTATCCGTATCTAGCCCAGCTACCATTACTGCCTCTGTTTACATACATTTGCCTTCAGTAGTAATCCATGGAAGCTTACTTAGTTAACAGCCTTTTTACTGATCTTCTTAGTTGTCTTGATTACTGCGTGCATTTAAATCTCGTGCATTGCACAGTAATCAAGACAAGTGAAGCTTCCGTGCATGAATACTCAAGGCAAACATATATAAACAAAGCCAGTAATGGAATCTGGGCTGTAACTGTGATGCAAACGAGGCCGAATTTATATTGTCAATAACTCCTGAACAGTTTTCTTCTGCAAACTTTTATTGTTATTTTCGAAATAAGCTTGCAAATTTACACAAGAATGGAAATTTTCATTACAATTCGTTTCTGGGGCTTAATCTGCAAATTTATATTTTGTTGCTTAAGAGGTTATTTTTAGAATTTAAATAAAACTCAAACATATGAAACTGGATTCATACATACTTTTTTCTTGAGAATTGATCACAAAAATTAAAAACATTATTTTTGTATATAAACAAAAAAAAAAACATTATTTTTGTATATAAACAAAAAAAAAACATTATTTTTGTATATAAACAAAGAAATAAATGGTGTTTAACATTATTGATGTCATTTATGAGAAACAAACTTTTGCCTGTCAATTGGGTTTAAAAGTCCTCCCTGATCTCTTGAACAGTGAAGTTTATCCTTGTTTCCCGTTTAGGATTGGATTTCTAGCTCCTTCTAAAGTCAACTTAAACTTTATACTTCAAATGACTCTACCTAAAAATATGAAACTTTATTTACTATTTATTTACACTTTTTTCTTCAATAGGCAAAAATATGTTCGCCTGTCATCAGATTCAGACTCATTTGTGGGAACCTCTATTAGTGTAAACATAGCAAGCTCATCAGTTACGCTTGAAAAATTCGATCCTCACTAGGTGCCCCATAACAAAACATATAAGCTATGCTTAGAAAATAACCATTCCCAGTCTTTTGAACAGGAAAAACCTCTTTTTTCCTGTTTAGGATTGGGTTAACAAAAATTCTACATTCTTCAGGAGGACACCAATAACCCGTGGCATCTTTTTGGCATTTTCACTATTAAATGACTATATATATGTATCACCTTGGCAACAAAAAATGGCATATTGCTTGAATAGACTCCTAATAAAAGATTCTTGCCAAAACACTTACTCTACATATAAGCATAGATATAACAAAACACTGACTACAAATATAGCATCGTTGAAAGAATACTGACTTCAAGCAAAAGGTTTCTTGGAAAACATTTACTCTATATAAGAAAATCAGCTTAAAACAAAAAGTGATTTTTTATTTTAAAAGCTTCTTGCCTAATCACTTTGAAAATATAAGCATCAGTTACGACCTAGTATATTTAAGCATTTTGTGTTGAATATTTCAAGTAAACTTCTTGCCTTAAGTTTGTTCTACATATGATGCTTGAACACTGTAAACAAAAAATGAAACGAACTTCATTAACTAGTTTCTTCCTTACATATTTTTCTTGAATTCCAAAATTATAAGCATCTTTATGAAATACACTGACTAATATAAAAACTTCTTGCATCCCAGAAAAACTCTACATATAAGCATATGGGACGAAATATTACAAATGTAAGCATCTTTTTGAATACTGACTTCAAGTAAATTTTTTTGCCTAAATTACTTACTTACATTTTAAACATCATATTGAAACTATTTACATATAAGCATATTTGAATACAAACTTCAATAAAAGCTTCTTTCCTAAACATATTATTAAATAATATAAATCTGCTGGAACACTGACTTGTAAGCAAAAGTTGATTTTTTGTATAAAATTAACTCTACATATAATGCACATGAACACTGACTACTTAAGCATCAGAATGAATACTGACTTAAAAAGCTTCTTTAAAATTGCTCTAATATAAGCATTTAAATACTAAAAATAAACATATTGTTAATTCAAGTAAAGCTTCTGTAAACACTATACTCTACATATAAATCATGCAACACTGACTACAAATATATCTTAATACTGACTTCAAATAAATGCTTCTTCCAAGTCTACTTATCTACATATAAGCAATACTTGAACACAACTACAAATGTAAGCATCTTCAAAAATTGATATTAGTAAATACCTTTTTTCATATATATATATACATCAAACAGAAAATAATTATATAAATGTAATATATTTTGATGGAATATTTAAACAGAATACATTTTACATCATGCTTGTTAAATATAAATGTACCCATCATGCTTGAATACTTTCACTGAACACATTCTTCTTATAACACTGAGTGATTAATGGTCTATCTTTAAAAAAACACTTATCTTATAAGCATTAAACTACAAAAAATCTTGCAGAATTAGGAAATTTTGTGTACAGCTATTATTGAACATCATCAAACACACTAAAAATAAAGCATTTTGAATACAAGTTTCAAGTTAAAAAGCTTCTTGCCTAAAAACTCTACATTAAGCATCATTTTGACTACAAATGTAAATCTTTTTGAAAACATAAACCTTACTCTACATATAAAGCATATGCTCAGAAAATGACTACAAAAAAGGAATCTTTTGAATACTGACTTCAATGGCTTCTTGCCCTAAACACTTAAATATAAGCATCATGATTGAACACTGACTACAAATGTAAGCATCTTGCCTTGGAATACTGACTTCAAGAAAAAAGCTTCAAAGAAATTATCTTTTAGCATCATGTCTTGAAAACTACAAATGTAAGCATCTTGAATACTGACTTCAATAAAAGCTTCTTGTACATAAAGCATCATGCTTAAACGCTAACTTCAAGAAATGTAAGCATCTTCATTGAATACTGACTTCAGGTAAAAAAAACATTTACTCTACATATAAGCATCATTGAACATTGACTACAAATATCAAATCTAAAGAACGCCTTTCAAGTAAAAGCTTCTTTAAACATACTCTACATAATAAGCATCATGGCTGAACACTGAACAAATGTAAGCATCTTGTTGAATACTGACTCAGGTAAAGCTTCTTTTAAAGCACTTACTCTACATATAAGCATCATGGTTGAACAACTACAAATGTAAGCATCTTGCTTGAATACTGACTTCAAGTAAAAAGCTTTTTTAAACACTTACTCTACATATAAGCATCATGGTTGAACACTGACTACAAATGTTGCATCTTTATGAATACTGAACTTCAAAAGCTTCTTGCCTAAACACTTACTCTACATATAAGCATTTTGAAACTGACTACAAATTTAAATCTTGCTTGAATACTGACTTTAAAGCTTCTTGCCTAAACACTTACTCTACATATAAGCATCATGATTGAAACTGACTACAAATGTTCACAGAATACTGACTTCAAGTAAAAAGCTTCTTGCCTAAACACTTACTCTACATATAAGCATCATGCTTGAACACTGACTACAAATGTAAGCATCTTGCTTGAATACTGACTTCAAGTAAAGCTCTTGCCTAAACACCTCTCTACATATAAGCATGTGCTTGAACACTGACTACAAATGTAAGCATCTTGCTTTGCTGACTTCAAGTAAAGCTTCTTGCCTAAACAAACTCTACATATAAGCATCATGCTTGAACAACTACAAAATGAAAGCATCTTGCTTGAATACTGACTTCAATAAAGCTTCTTGCCCTAAACACTTACTCTACATATAAACATCAGTGAATTGACTACAAATGTAAGCATTTGCTTGAATACTATACCTAAAACTCTACATATAAGCATCTTACTTGAACAACTTCAAGTAAATGTAAGCATCTTTTGAATACTGACTTCAAGTAAAATCTTCTTGCCTAAACACTTACTCTACATATAAGCATCATGCTTGAAATGACTACAAATGTAAGCATCTTGCTTGAATATACTCAAGTAAAAAAAACATATAAGCATCGTGGCAGACACTGATTGTGAATACTGACTTCAATAAAAGCTTTTTGCAAAAAAACAAATTAAGCATCTTGCTTGAATACTGACTTCAAGTAAAAAGCTTCTTGCCTAATACTTACTCTACATATAAGCATCAAAACTACAAATGTAAGCATTGACTTTATAAAGCTTCTTGCTAAACTTGAATACTGACTTCATATAAGCATCATGAACAACTACAAATGTAAGCATCTTGCTTGAATACTGACTTCAAGTAAAGCTTCTTGCCCTAAACGCCTCTACATATAAGCATCATTGAATACTGACTTCAAATGTAAGCATCTTGCTTAAACAAAAAGCTTCTTGCCTACTTACTACACATATAAGCATCATGCTTGAACAACTACAAAAAAGCATCTTGCTTGAATACTGACTTCAATAAAGCTTCTTGCCTAAACACTTCTCTACATATAAGCATCATGCTTGAACACTGACTACAAATGTAAGCATCTTTGAATACTGACTTCAAGTAAAGCTTCTTGCCTAAACACTTACTCTACATATAAGCATCATGGCTGAACACTGACTACAAATGTAAGCATCTTGCTTGAATACTGACTTCAAGTAAAAGCTTCTTGCCTAAACACTTACTCTACATATAAACATCATGCTTGAACACTGACTACAAATGTAAGCATCTTGCTTGAATACTGACTTTGTAAAATTCTTGCCTAAACACTTACTCTACATATAAGCATCATGCTTGAACACTGACTACAAATGTAAGCATCTTGCTTGAATACTGACAGTAAAAACTTCTTGCCTAAACACTTACTCTGCATATAAGCATCATGCTTGAAACTGACTACAAATTAAGCATCTTTTTGTACTTCAAGTCAAAAACTTCTTGCCTAAACCATATTATAGCGAACACTGACTTAACATCTTGCATCATTGAATACTGACTTCAAGTAAAAGCTTTGAATACTGACTTCTAAACATTACTTACATATAAGCATGTGTTTTTGAACACTGACTACAAATGAAAGCATCTTGCTTGAATACTGACTTCAATTATTCTTGCCTAAACATATACATCATGCCTCTACATATGCAATAAAAGCATCACATCATGTTGAACACTTATTGAATACTGACTTCAAGTAAAAGCTTCTTGTATTTACTTACTCTACATATAAGCATCATGCTTGAACACTGACTACAAATGTAAGCATCTTTTTGAATACTGACTTCAAGTAAACAAAACATTATTTCTGCCCTAAACACTACATAAATATAAGCATCATGCTTGAAACTGACTTCAAGTAAAAGCTTCTTGCCCTACACTTACTCTACATATAAGCATCATGCTTGAATACTGACTTCAAATAAAAGCATCTTGCTTTGACTTCAAGTAAAAGCTTCTTGCCTAAACACTTACTCTACATTGAACACTGACTACAAATGTAAGCATCTTGCTTGAATACTGACTTCAAGTAAAAGCTTCTTGCCTAAACATTTACTCTACATATAAGCATCAATGCTTCTTGAACACTGACTACATATAAATGCTTGAAAGCATCTTGCTTGAATACTGACTTCAAGTAAAAAGCTTCTTGCCTAAACACTTACTCTACATATAAGCATCATGAACACTGACTACAAATGTAAGCATCTTGCTTGAATACTGACTTCAGGTAAAAAGCTTCTTGCCTAAACACTTGCCTCTACATATAAGCATCATGCTTGAACACACTACAAATGTAAGCATCTTGCTTGAATACTGACTTCAAGTAAAAAGCTTCATTGCCTAATTTGAACACTGACTACAAATGTAAAGCATCTTGTAAACTTCAAGTCAAAAAAGCTTTCTTGCCTAAACACTTATACATATAAGCATCATGCTTGAACACTGACTACAAATGTAAGCATCTTGTTTGAATACTGACTTCAAGTAAAAAAGCTTCTTGCCTAAACATTTACTCTACATATAAGCATCATGCTTGAACACTGACTACAAATGTAAGCATCTTGCTTGAATACTGACTTCAAGTAAAAAGCTTCTTGCCTAAACACTTTACTCTACATATAAGCATCATGCATCTTGTTTGAACACTGACTACAAGTAAAATGTAAACACATCTTGCTTGAATACTGACTTCATCTTGTAAAAACTTCTTGCCTAAACACTTACTCTACATATAAGCATCATGCTTGAACACTGACTACAAATGTAAGCATCTTGCTTGAATACTGACTTCAAGTAAAACTTCTTGCCTAAACACTTACTCTACATATAAGCATCATGCTTGAACACTGACTACAAATGTAAGCATCTTGCTTGAATACTGACTTCAAGTAAAAAAACTTCTAAAAATAAACACAAATTACATCTTGTTGAATACTACATATAAGCATCATGGTTAAACACTGACTACAAATGTAAGCATCTTCTTGAATACTGACTTCAAGTAAAAGCTTCTTGCCTAAACACTTACTCTACATATATAAGCATCATCTTGAACACTGACTACAGGTAAAATGTAAGCATCTTAAGCATCATGTTTGAATACTGACTTCAAAGTAAAAGCTTCTTGCCCTAAACACTTACCTCTACATATAAGCATCATGCTTGAACACTGACTACAAATGTAAGCATCTTGCTTGAAATACTGTAAAGCTTCGTCTACAAAAGCTTCTTGCTACAAAAACATCTGAATACTCTACATATAAGCATAAGCATCATGTTTGAACACTGACTACAAATGTAAGCATCTTGCTTGAATACTGACTTCAAAAAGCTTCTTGCCTAAACCTTACTCTACATATAAGCATCATGGTTGAACACTGACTACAAATGTAAGCATCTTGCTTGAATACTGACTTCAAATAAAAGCTTCTTGCCTAAACACTTACTACATATATAAGCATCATGCTTGAACACTGACTCACACAAATGTAAGCATCTTGCTTGAATAGACTTCAAGTAAAAGCTTCTTGCCTAAACACTTACTCTACAATAAGCATCTTTGTGAACACTGACTACAAATGTAAGCATCTTGCTTGAATACTGACTTCAAGTAAAAGCTTCTTGCCTAAACACCCTTACTCTACATATAAGCATCATGCTTGAACACTGACTACAAATGTAAGCATCTTGCTTGAATACTGACTTCAAATAAAAAGCTTTTGCCTAAACACTTACTCTACATATAAGCATCATGCTTGAACACTGACTACAAATGTAAGCATCTTGCTTGAATACTGACTTCAAGTAAAAGCTTCTTGCCTAAACACTTACTCTACATATAAGCATCATGCTTGAACACTGACTACTAAGCATCTTGCTTTGAATACTGATGTAAAAAGCTTCTTGCCTAAACACTTACTCTACATATAAGCATCATGCTGAACACACTGACTACAAATGTCATCTTGCTTGAATACTGAATTTCAAGTAAAAGCTTCTTGCCTAAACACTTACTCTACATATAAGCATCATGCTTGAACACTGACTACAAATGTAAGCATCTTGTTTGAATGCAACTTCAAGTAAAAGCTTCTTGCCTAAACACTTACTCTACAAATAAGCATCTTGCTTGAATACTGACTTCAAGTAAAAAACACTCTACATATAAGCATCTTGTTTGAATACTGACTTCAAGTAAAAGCTTCTTGCCTAAACACTTACTCTACATATAAGCATGCTTGAACACTGCATCTTTTGAATAACAAGTAAAACTGCCTAAAACACTTATCTCTACATATAAGCATCATGTTTGAACACTGACTACAAATGTAAGCATCTTGTTTGAATACTGACTTCAAGTAAAAAGCTTCTTGCCCAAACACTTACTCTACATATAAGCATCATGCTTGAACACTGACTACAAATGTAAGCAAAACTGACTTCAAGTAAAAAGCTTTTGCCTAAACACTTACTCTACATATAATGCTTGAACACTGACTACAAATGTAAGCATCTTGCTTGAATAACTTCAAGTAAAAGCTTCTTGCCTAAACTGACATATAAGCATCATGGTTGAAATGACTACAAATGTAAGCATCTTGCTTGAATACTGACTCAAGTAAAAGTTCTTGCTTGCCATAAACATCATGCTTGAACACTGACTACAAATAAGCATCTTGTTTGAATACTGACTTGCTTCTTGCCTAAACACTGACTCTACATATAAAATGCTTGAACACTGACTACAAATGTAAGCATCTTTTTGAATACTGACTTCAAGTAAACTTCTTGCCTAAACACTTACTCTACATATAAGGTAAACACTGACTACAAATGTAAGCATCTTCTTGTAAAAGCTTCTGCCTAAACACTTACTCTACATATAAGCATCATGTTTGAACACTGACTACAAATGTAAGCATCTTTGAAACTGACTTCAAGTAAAAGCTTCTTGCCTAAACACTTACTCTACATATAAGCATCATGCTTGAACACTGACTACAAATGTAAGCATCTTGCTTGAATACTGACTTCAAGTAAAAGCTTCTTGCCTAAACACTTGCTACATATAAACACCTTGAACACTGACTAAATGTAAGCATCTTGCTTGAATTGACTTCAAGTAAAACTTCTTGCCTAAACTTACAAATATAAGCATCATGCTTGAACAATACAAACCGGCAAGTGCATCTTGCTTGAATACAAATGACTTAAAAAGCTTCTTGCCTAAACACTTACTCTACATATAACATATACACTGCAAATCATCTTGCTTGAATAACACTTCTTGCCTAAACACTTACTCTATATAAGCATCATGCTTGAAATGTAAGCATCTTGTTTGAAAGCTTCTTGCCTAAACACTTATATCTTGACTTTCTTGAATACTGATCATGCTTGAACACTGAAAAATGCTGACTTCAAGTAAAAAGCTGCTTGCCTAAAACTTACTCTACATATAAGCATCTGGCTGAACACTGACTACAAATGTAAGCATCTTGCTTGAATACTGACTTATAAAGCTTCTTGCCCAAAACACTTACTATCTACATATAAGCATCATGCTTGAACACTGACTACAAATGTAAGCATCTTGCTTTGAATACTGACTTCAAGTAAAAGCTTCTTGCCTAAACACTTACTCTACATATAAGCATCATGCTTGAACACTGACTACAAATGTAAGCATCTGAATTTCAAGTAAAGCTTCTTGCCTAAACACCTTGCTTGAATACTGACTTCAGGTAAAAGCTTGTTGAATTCTTGCCTAAACACTTACTCTACATATAAGCATCATGCTTGAACACTGAGCACTTGAATACTGACTTGACTACAACATATAAGCATCATCTTGAACACTGACTACAAATGTAAGCATCTTGCTTGAATACTGACTTCAAGTAAAAGCTTCTTGCCTAAACACTTACTCTACATATAAGCATCATGCTTGAACACTGACTACAAATAAGCATCTTGCTTGAATACTGACTCAAGTAAAAAGCTTCTTGCCTAAACACTTACTCTACATATAAGCATCATGCTTTGACTACAAATTAAGCATCTTGCTTGAATACTGACTTCAAGTAAAAGCTTCTTGCCTAAACTTGCTACATAAACACTTGAACACTCACAAATGTAAGCATGAATAACTTCAGGTAAAATCATGCTCTACATGAACACTTGAACACTGACTACAAATGTAAGCATCTTGCTTGAATACTGACTTCAATAAAAGCTTCTTGTAAAATGTACATCTTGCTTGAAATACTTCAAGTAAAAGCTTCTTAACTTACTCTACATATAAGCATCTTGAACACTGACTACAAATGTAAGCATCTTCTACATATAAGCATCATGCTTATAAAGAACACTGACTACAAAATGTAAGCATCTTGTTTGAATACTGACTTCAGGTGCTTGCCTAAACACTTACTCTACATATGATGCTTGAACACTGACTACAAATCTTGTGAAAAAAGCATCTTGCTTGAATTCTTAAGTAAAAGCCTAAACACTTACTCTACATATAAGCATCATGCTTGAACACTGACTACAAATGTAAGCATCTTGCTTGAATACTGACTCCAGGTAAAAGCTTCTTGCCTAAACACTTACTCTACATATAAGCATCATGGCTGAACACTGACTACAAATGTAAGCATCTTGCTTGAATACTGACTTCAAGTAAAAGCTTCTTGCCTAAACACTTACTCTACATATAAGCATCATGCTTGAACACTGACTACAAATGTAAGCATCTTGCTTGAATACTGACTTCAAGTAAAAGCTTCTTGCCTAAACACTTACTCTACATATAAGCATCATGCTTGAACACTGACTACAAATGTAAGCATCTTGCTTGAATACTGACTTCAAGTAAAAGCTTCTTGCCTAAACACTTACTCTACATATAAGCATCATGCTTGAACACTGACTACAAATGTAAGCATCTTGCTTGAATACTGACTTCAAGTAAAATCTTCTTGCCTAAACACTTACTCTACATATGAGCATCATGCTTCAACACCGACTACAAATATAAGCATCTTGTTTCAACACTGACTTTACAAAAGATTTTTATCAAAAACAAAAGACACAAAGCATGAAAAAACTTTTATAAATTTGTGTAAAATTTTGTCTATCTCTCCTTTTATTAGAACAAGATTTCCCCCACCATGAATTAGCTACCATTTTTATATTTATTACTTACAATATCAGCAGTAATATTTAATTTTCATAACTTTTAAAAGTATATTTTAATTTAAATTATTTTGTCTGTTATTTATCATTAATTCTATTTTTCAAAATTACTATATATATATATATATATAATATTTCTGTTGATAATATTTTTGTCAAATTTGTCATAGAGAGAATTTTATGTATTTGTCTTTTCTTTTCAAATTCACTTCTAAGTTAAAAAACATCCATCTATCATAATAATAAACATGGCTGCCATCTGATATTTCACATTATTATGAATTAATTGAATGGAACCAGAATAAATTCATTTAATTATCTCAACAAGTCAAAATAATTTAATTAAATTTTCTTAAAACTTTACTGAAACATTTTAGCAAGTGAAAAAAAAATAGTAAGTTTACTGAATTCATTTTTATTATTATTAATATGAACTTGAGAAAAATATTCAAATGTTTCTCCCATGATGAGCGTTATGTAACAATGTCCAGTGTAGGAAATTCAATTACAGTGTAACCCGGATATAAGAGACCCGGATATAAGAGAAACCCGGATATAAGAGAAATCCGGATATAAGAGAGATTTTCTCTAGTCCCAAATTAGAGCCTGTGTTAATGTAAACAAAAGAGACCAAACCCGGATATAAGAGAAACCCGGATATAAGAGACTTCTTCTCCGGTTCCGACAACTCTCTTATATCCGGGTTACACTGTGTATTATTATTATTATTATTAGTAGTAGTAGTAGTAGTATAGCTGGCCACTCGTATTTGAGGATACCCATTTACTAGGGCGGCTAGCCAATCCCTATTGCAGACACTTGCTCAGGCACATTTGTGTTTATTCCCACTGAGTCCACCTGTGGTTTATACTGCAACTATGCTGAACAGGCCTTAGTTACAGTTTCTGGTAGAGAGCGTATTATCTAGCGTGAACAAGGCCAGCACGCTCAAGCCCTCGGCCACAATGACTTGTGACTTTGTGCTAGCACAGGTATCAACACCACCCAAGGATTCTGTCTGCCCAATTTCACTCACAAGGCTTGGGCCAACCCATGGTATGGTTTTCAGGTACTTTCCAAAGGTGCTGCATGCTAGGATTGACCCCCTCCAGCCCGATAACATCAGGATGTCTCTTTCCTGACAAATCGACCATGGTCTCATAGTCAGAATGTGAACATTGTAACGACTCGGCCACATGACCATTGCAGTAGTAGTAGTAGTAGTAGTAATAATAATAATAATGATGGTGATGATAATAATAATAATAATAAATTTGCTGAATTTATTTTCATTATTATTATTAATATAGACTTTAGGAAATGATTCATGTTTCTCTCATAAAGTTCTCTCCGTAGCTATGGATAGAGTAGGAAATCCAAGTGAACTTATAATAATAAAACAAAAAAAAACTTTAGAAAAGAGATGCCATGCTGAAAATGTTGTTTCTACAAAAAGTCACAGAAGAACTCTGATGACAAATTGACTTTTCTCTGCTTGTAGAATGGGTTTTTGGCAAGTAAATGTAAAGAAATTTATATTTATTGTAATTCGATTCTTCAAGACAGAACGAAAAAAAAAAATTCTCAAATTTTCCTTGGCAAAATATTGCGTTTATTTAAATTTGTTTTTCTGAACCAATAAAAAAAACCAAAAGTCAGAGCTAAAAAAGAAAGAAGTCTATGTCCAGCAAATCGAAGACAAATTCTTATTGATATTCCACACGAGGAAATCTTGATACCAATTGAATAAGATCAGATTTTTGTGACCTTTAGCAAAAATAGGCGATCAAAGAACACAAGAATTGTATAAGAAGGAGTAAAAGTCAAGAAATAATGTTCATAGAGTCTTCAATTGATCAAGAGAGAGATCAGAAGAGAAAGTATGCCATGAAACGCTAGCAGACATGACTTTTATAGATTAACACATAAAAACAATATTGAGATGATTTTGGTAATGCCAAGATTAGCTTTGGGTGGGGGGAATAAAATGAAATGACCATAAGAGAAAAGAATAAGAAAAAGACGGAGGAGGAGGGGAGGAGGAGGATGAAGAAAGGGGAGAAAAAGGAGGACAAGAGGGAGGACAAGATGTAGGCGGACGAAGAGGAGGAGAATAAAGAACTGGAAGAGAAGAAGGAGGAGGAGGTGAAAATGAAGGAGGAAGAGGAAGCAAAAGAAAGGAGGAAGAGGAGGAGAGGGTGGGGGAAAAGAAGAAAGAAGAGGAAGAGAAGCAGACGAAAAATAAGTAGAAGAGAGGGAGAAGAAGAAGAAAGTGGGAGGAGAATAAAGAAAGAAGGAAGCAGATAAAAGGAGGAGAAAGAGGTGATGATAAAGGAGGAGGAGGAGGCAAAAGAAATGAGGAGCAGAAGGAGAAGAGGGTGGAGGAAAAGAAGAAAGAAGAGGAAGAGAAGGAAATGAAAAATGAGGAGGAGGAAAGAAGAAGGAAAGAGAAAGTGGGAGGAGGGTGGAGGAAAAGAGGAAGCAAAATAAGAGGAGGAGGAGAAGGATGAGAAATAAGTGGAAGAGAAGGAGGAGGAGGAAATAAAGATGGATGAGGAGGCAAAAGAAATGAGGAGCAGGAGGAGAAGAGGGTGGAGGAAGAAAAGAAAGAAGAGGAAGAGAAGAAGAAGAAAAATGAGGAGGAGGAGGAGGGGAGAAGTAGGAAGGAGAAGGTGGAAGGAGGATGGAGGAAAAGAGGAAGCAAAATAAGAGGAGGAGGAGGAGGATGAGAAATGTGGAAGAGTAAAAGGAGGAGGAGATAAAGATGGATGAGGAGGCAGAAGAAAGGGAGAAGAGGAGGAGGAGGAGTTGCTGGAGGAAGAGAAGAAAGAAAAGGAAGATGAAAAAGAAGAGAAACACAGGAGAGTGAGAACTAAATGTAAAAAAAGGAATGGGAGAACAAAATAAAGTATTGGAAAGAAAATTGCAGAAGCTTGAAAAAATGTCGAATAAAGAATGAAAGAGAACGAAAAGAATTACAGAAAAAATGGCGGATCTCAACAGGAATTTGAAGAAATAAAGCATCCACAGAAAAGAACACATTCAACTGAAAAATACAAAGATGATGGTAAATAACTTTATACACACACACACATACACACACACATATGTATATATATATATATATATATATATATATATATATATATATGCATGTTTCTTTAAAAACGACAGACAAGGTACAACGGTTAAGCTTTTTATTTAATTTTTCTTGTGTTCTAACAAGAGCTTTCTTTTCTGGTCAAAGGATGTGTAAGAACTGTCCAAATGTTTTATATTTCCGAGCGCTTTCGGCTATACCTTTAGCCGTTATCAATGATGATTCGATATTTCAGCTGAATTGAATGTGTACATTATGTGTATGTCTTAGTGTGTGGTAGGGATGTTTTTAATTTCCGAATACGGTTAGCACACTGTGGCCTTGTTCATAGTTAATATTGTTAAGAGTTGATCTTTTTCTTTTTTATTGTTAAAGCTTCCATTATTTTTACTCTTTTTTTGCAGGTGGATGCAATTAATATATTTGTGTTTTCTACTAGTATGTTCCTAATGGAATCAGGTAAATCTGTGTGTGTGTTTAAATGGGTTCTAATATAGCTATGATCAGATAGGTGTAATGTAAGACGTCTGGATAAGCACATGGTTGAAAGTCTCATGATATTTATTTATGAGTCCGGTTTGATCATGAACACAGATCCTTAAAGGGCAAAAAACTCATAGATAATGTTCGTTCTTTTGTAAAATTATATATATATATATATATATATATATATATATATATATATATATATAGGCTCGATGTATAATTTGTGTGAAAAATTACGCAAAAATGAAAATAACACTGACATCTCATTTTAACAATATATTTAAATTCTTCAAAATTATAAAAATATCTTGAAAAAATTAAAGAATAAATTTATTCAATAAAAATCGCCAACCTATTCAACCAAAATCTCCAGAATAGTCTTTCGAAATATTCTTCATCTCTTCTGGACAGTCACCTTGTTTAAATTGGTAAAAGCTGCCTTGGTCTCTGCTTTCAATTCATCTTTGGTATTAAAAGGAATTTTGTTCTTTTTTTAATTCAATCTGCGTCCCAATATAACAATCAAAGGGATCATGTTGGGGTGTGTTAGGGCGCCAGATGTTTACCTGGGGTGATGTGGTCGCAGAAATTGTCTGACAACCATTACTGATACCATCTTATGTACTTTTTGCAAATGAATTTTGTTTTGTGACATAGGATCTTTCCCACAGCCTCTCTCTTGACCCAGGTCAGCACTACCTCCTCAAGGCACTTGATTAGGCATCCATGTCAAGTCTAAAAATTTTTGTAGGAAGATGAATGGATACATATATATATACCATATATATAGTGATATCCAAACAGCATCGCAATCACCATTATACTCATCTGATTATTTTCAAATCCTCTTCAATATATATAGACTCAACACCGGAACACTCCTGAAATGACGAAATAGAGGAACTTCTGATAAATGCCAAATTTCTACAAAGGAATGGCATTTTAATCTTTTTTCACTTTTTGTCCAACTTTTTACTATACAGTCGTATTTGTAGGAGGGTCAGTGAATGAACTGTAGAAAAACAAAATTAAAAACAAACAATGTGCATACATGAAATTAAAAAATAAAAAATGGCAACAATTTACCCACATAAGACCCATATATATATATATATATATAAATAATGTATCAAATGGATTATCTACAATATATGACCCATATATATAAATAGTCAAAAAAAAATACAACGGTTTCAGCCTGACAATTGCATTTCAAATGAAACAGCCTGTCGCCTTTGAGTTCGTTGTTTTTTAACTTTAATTTTTTAATATTAATATTTACAAACGTATCTATCTTGATATTTTTTTTTTAAATATAAAGTTTAACACATTTAAATAATTTAATTCAAATATTTCATATATATATATATATATATTACATATAAATATATATATATATATATATATATATATATATGATATATACGTATATATATATATATATTATTATATATATATATAATATATATATATATATATATATATATATATATTTATTTATGTATATATGAATTAAAAATTTCAATTTTTTGTATTGTTAGGCCATGATATATTTAAAACAAAAACACACACCAGTCGACCATTTCGTCCCATCTCATCAGGGGCTATAACGGGGAACTAAAATTATGAGGAAAAGAAAAAGACACCGTAATTACTAAGAAATACACATTTTTTTCACAAAAAATTTAATTGTACTCTTTTTTTTTCCATTTGTAGTTTTTGAATTTTTTTTATTTCTTATGTAAATTAAATGATAAAATTGTGGTTGGGGCCCCCTTTATCAACATTTTTAGACCCAATCCACCGCTGCTTGTCATCCGCTTACACAACCTTATTATGTAGGTTACTTGCTGTTTCCTGTACAAATCCTTCAGTTTATTCTATAGTGTCAAATTCGCGAGCCTTCTTTCCTCAATATGGTCCTTATAAATTTCAGCTGCCCCTTTCTTATTACTACTATTCTTGTTGTATCTGTTCTGTGCCTGGTTCTTCCCCCTCCTCCCCACTGCTTGGACAGCATCCTCGAATCTGTTCTGTAGCATGCTTTTCGACTAGCTAAGACAAGCTATAACTATCTGAGACAAGAAATTGACCAGTAGCCCGAGTGAAAACACTCCTCACGTGAAAACAAACTGACCTTGTGTCGCATCCTGACTCAGTGGTGTCGAAAATTTGATGGAGAAAAATTGATATGTGTCGTTAGCAGTTCAGCAATCATTTTTTGTTTCCAATGAAATTTTTCCTATTTCTTAATACTTTGTTTAGCTTTCAGAAGGCATCTTTTCTTTTTTTTTTTATTTTAATATACCTTTGGATTCCTGCATCATATACTTTGTCACCTGTTACGACACATACTTAGATTTTAAATATTAAGTGTCCTTTTTATTACCATTTTCCTTAAAACTTCCTCATTGCTCACATGTTTTTCTATGGTATTCTCAGCATCCTTCTGTAGAACACATCTCTTTTGCTTCAAAGTTTTCCTAATTAAAGAATGAGGAAATCAATTCAAATTCACTGTTGTTTAGAAGGATTGATATTACATAATTCAACACTATTCTCTTTTTGTTTCTAACCAAATTTTCAGCGTTTGTCCAGCGTTCACTACCATATATGACAGGGGTCGGTAACTCATTTGACCCCGCGGGCCAGATCGTGTTATAATGACGGGTCGCGGGCCGGACGAAGGCCATTAATGAAAAATTAAGGAAAATTACATATGCAGACCCCCTGTCAACCTAAATATTTAAAACCATAATGAAAATAAACATTGAGAAATCAGAAAAACAAAGAAAATCTAAAATAAAAAACACCTAAAAAAATTACTTTTTTCCTCAAGGAACGTCAAAATACTTCAAAGTTAAAAAAAAAATCAACCGAAGTGAAATGGATGAAATTATGACGTGTAGGTTTGAAAAACTGTTATTGAAAATTGTTCCACAAACGAACCACACACACACACACACACACATCAAAAAAAAACGAAGCACATATATACCCATACATACGAGTACAAATAGTTGCAAACATATATACACTTACGTAACGTACATGCGGTATCATCCACACATTCATGAGGCATGTATGTATAATGCGCGTATGTTTAACTGTCTTTAGATTTTGCTACCCTCGCATGTCAGTCCCTCCCTGGCCTCTTTCACTTTATCGTTCCTTTCGCTTCTGTTATCTTTTAATGTAGCCAAGAGTCATAACAAATATGTATCCATTATTTGACATTAAACGTAGGCAACGCAACTTGGTAAAATAAGTCTCATGAAAGATAACTGGCAGATAGTCTAATTCGAAAGCCTCGTCTCTCATGTTAAAAATAGAGTCATTGGTAATCAGGCTCGCGGGCCGGTCAAAATGTAGGTTGCCGACCCTTGATATAGGAGGACAGATATTGTGGAATAGTTCAGTACTCTTTTGTTTGTTTCTAACGAATTTTTTTCTGTTTCTTAATACTCTGCTTAGCTTTTGAAATGTACCTTAGTCTATCCCAATGCACTTTCGGATTTCAATGTCGCATTTTCCGCAGATTCAAAAAAAGAATCCATTGATGGCCAATTTTCAGTTGAAAAATTTTGCCATCTTTGATCTGTGCCCAACTGAACAACATCCTTTTTTACCATTTATGATAATTAAGGAACTCCATTTTATAAAGGGAGAACATGTATGTTGGAATAATCAATGGATGAAAAACCTCTACACAATTAGACATTTTTTTAGAATTAGAATTACTTAGTCAATAGTCAGTGACCAAGAATCAAGACCAGAAATCCTTGCAAGAACCGCACAGACTATGATTGCCCTATTTAAGCTGAACACCATATCGAGGGTTACTACCATCTCTAAGCGATACAAGATCAGGTGATCCGGTGTGGACTGGTATTCTCTATGAATATGGACGCTCATAACTGACCTATAAAGAAAGATATAGGCACTGGAAATGCGATGCTATCGCACCATCCAGGGCCTCTCATACCTTTGACCGCATCACCAACGACCGGATACGCAGTAAAATCAATGCAGGAGATTGGACACTGAAGACCTTCAAAATTCTTTTTGAGATGGTATGGCCACGTAAAACGATCGGATGGCTTTGCGAAGACAGTTATCCAAGGAAAGGATGGTAGGACGATAATGAGAAGGAAGAAGAAAAAAAATTGGAATGATATTGATATACAGAATGGATGGAAATTAAAATTTTAAATAGAAACCCATATTTGGCACAAGACGACAACAGATGGACGAGACTGGTATTAAAAGATGAATGAATGTCGAATTTTTTACAAAAATCTTTCCGAGGTTAAAGGCGAAAGAAGAAGAATGAAAAGGAAAGAATATTGAATAAGAAGAAGAAGAAGAATAAGAAGGAAGATAATAATAAAAATATTAATCTTAATATTTGACAAATGTTTATTTCCTGAATTATTACTGGAAGATATGCACTGAAGATATGCAAGAAAAATAAAATCGAAACCACTGAGAGATGGTAGACAGAGATTGCAGTGCACCAGCCAGACATTTTTACCCAAAATAACTATCTTGATGGGATCTGCCAATTCAAACTGTCAGGGAAATAAAAGACAAAAATAAGGAAGTGTAAATTGACAGTACCATCTAATTTTTTTAAATTTTTTTGTTAATTTTGCGTTCAACCGTTTCATGACCAAGAATACCAATTTTTTTTAATAATTTCCTTGTAATAATCGCAAACTATGATTGTCATCCATTTAATTTGAAACCATCGAGGGTTTTTTCCATGAAAATTATTCCAAATTGTCCTAAAATACAAAGTTGGAGATCGTGATTAACAGGGATGGTGAATGAAATTTGAGACTGTACCAATAGTAATCGTATTTTTTTCGTGAGAATAGGAATGGATAATTTTCTAACAGTATCCCAGGTAACATCACGTTGTCAAGTTGCCCAGAAGATCGCTCTACAAAAAACATCCGATATATTAAAAAAGTGCTATCAATCAAATGACAATTTTTATAGGGTCTGAGAGCCATAGTTTGGTATAAACGATTACAGGATACAATCCTTGAAACATATAGTGCCATAAAACAGTAAAATAAATAATAATAATAATAGCCCTTCAACTCATTTGAACAGAATCTTTAGTTTCTTCTTGAAAATAGCTAACGTTGGTACGTTCACATCATCACTAGTTGAGGAGTCTAACCTATCACCCCTCAGGGCAAAGAAGTTAGATCTTGCAATAGTTTTCGACTGCTAACAACAATCAGTCTCTGTCAGTGACCACGCATCCTCCTGTTTGAGAAGACGAATTGTTCCCTTCCATTTTGGCCATTCAGTATTTTTGTATCCCTCCCACAGATTGGTGAAATGGAATTTTGACTGAAGGGAAATTTAAACTTTCTTTTTTGCCTCAGCTATTAACTACTATGGCCTGGGTAGATTGTAATAATTCAATATCACTTTTGGAGTTTTTGCTGCAGATAACAGCCCTGCCCTCTACCAATTTATCTACCTCTTTGATAATTTTTCTTTGCAGCCATGAAGATTTGTACAAATAAAAAAAATGTTACTGCTTCAAAAAGTAACAAGTCGAAATCTTAAACACGTTTTTTTGATAACTCAGATGTTGCCTGTAGCACATGCAAAATGGAATTATATATGGCGTTGGGCAACTTATTCACTCATCAACCAAAATGGAGATATTTCGTGAGGAATAGTAATTCAAAATTAAATGGATCAAGAAACTCCTGCAGACAAATATCCAGACCAATATTTGGGTGTAATGCAAATATTTCATTTAAAAATTATTTGCTACTGGACTGCAAAGAATTTTTATTTAAAATGACTGTACTACTTAAAAATTTTGCCAGTCTACTAGGGAATTTTATCTATGTTTTTTTTGCAGGAAACAAAGAAATTTGTTCAACGCCCACAGAATTTTATTGTGATTCATTTTATGCTGAGCGGATCTTAGTGATCAGCAGTCTGATTGCTTAGTGTTATAAAATAAAATAAGACATATCTCGGCTGATTTACAGGCAAATACGCAAGAGCGAGAGCCGGATGTGAACGGGACAAAACCCCGTCACAAAATGACCATTATCTTCATTTACAAATGTTGTGACAGATCGAGTTCCGGTTAAAAAAATAAAATATATTTAATTAAAACGTTATATTTTTCGTCCAATAAAATGCTTCCTCCTAATTATATATATAAGTTTTTCGAGCCTGTTAAAAAATTACATAAACAACGCTATAAAAGGGAAATTAAGAAGATATGGAAGTTCAACAGGCAGTCCACAGGAAAAAAGGGAAAAGACCTGTCACTAATTAAGCAGCTGTCAGCAAGGGAGCGTCAACCACCGTCAACATGTGTGAACTACTATGAGAGATCGGATTAAAGATCCGAAGCCAATTATGAACTTTACCACAAGGTAGCTGTCCCAAACCCACACGTTCCTGTTGAAATAAAACCACGTAAATCTGTTTCTGCTGTTGTCGTATTTCTTCTTGCAACCATACGCTTGTCTATAACACTAGCATGCTCAAAACCTCGGTCACGATGACTTGTGACTTCGTGCTAACACAAGCACCGAGGGTTTCATCTACCCAATTTCACTTGGGCCAACCTGTAGTATTATTTTTCCTCCAGACCGATAACGTCAAAAAAGTTACCTTCCTGACAAATCGGTATAGTGAGATTCGAACATGGCTCTCATGGTCAGAAAGCAAACGTTCTAACCACTCGCCCACTCAAAGAAATAACTAACTTGTTTAAAATTATAGAATAGATCAATTGGATATTGGACTTTCATTTAGAAAGATTTGTTTAAATATTCAATATTCACCTAGTCAATACTATCTATCATAACTGTACATTTTACAATTAAAGTATATTTTTATTTATTTGCAACTAGCGGGGATACCCGGCGTTGCACAGAAATCTTTTAATAATAGTTTATTATTGACAATTTATTGATATTTTTCAGCTATCTATGGAAATAATTTTTTATTCAATCTTTAAAAAATAAACTTCATTGTTTTTTTGTATTTTTTTTTTTTTTTTTTTTTTTTGTTACAAAATAACTAAATTTAGGAAAATACCACGCTACCAATACCACACTTGGGGTGGGTTTTTGGGAGAGGAGGCTGAGCATCGCCATATTTTTTATTCAAACAGACACTTTATTTTTCGATTTAAATACTAACATGAATACATTGTTAATGTTGTTTTCAAACAAATTAAAGTAAACTTAGATAAAAGTTCATTAACCTTTTTTCAAATTATTATTAATAAAAAAGTTATTATTAAATTAAGATATATTTAAACATATTTAATTTTTAAAAATTTTCAAGCAAAAAATATAGCGAGCCATCCCTCTACGAAAAATAATTATTTACTATTTATTTTGGAGGGAAATTTCGATTTTTAAGTAAATAAAATTTTACTTTGAAATATTAATTACTATTTTGAAAGAGAGAAGAAGAAAGATACATTGAGAATTTCGTCTTGAAAAGCGATTATGTTTAAATTTCAAGTAATATTTGTATTTGAATAGAAAAAAATTAGTTAAACAAAAATTAGCAGAGACAGACATAACTTACCTTACAGTCAACAATCAACATTATTCGTGTTGAATATTTTTTTTACAAATTTAACTATATTTTATTTAAATAAATTTTCGATAAAATAAGGCTCGCTTTAGTTGGTTACTTAAAACTTAATTTAAAATTATTTACTTTTTTTTTATAGATATTGCTGATCAAGTGCGTAAAAAAATATGTAGAAGGATTATGCTGAGGTTTCAATGTGTGTAGGCTTGTGGTTAGGATTTGTGTATGAAATTAAACAAGATGTTTTATCGTATTACAAAATGTCTTTTGGGGGAGTTCAGTCACTACTGCGTATGTGTGCGTTTGTTAAAGTTACTGTTCAAAGTTTGTAAGAGTTGTGTACCTTTAGCTGTTGTTTTGATGTTGGATTAAGATTTACAAATACTGTTTAGTAATGGGTCAATTCATTTTCTTTAGTGTGTTGTAATTACTGTTCCTGAGAGAGCGAAGTGCTGTTTGTCGAGTCAGAAGAATTAGCGCGCGAAAAGTGTAGTTAGGTCAAAGTTTTGGCTAGCGTGGATCTCTTTAGTATCTCTCCAGGGTTGAAGTTCTGACTGTTTGAATCGAATCGAAACGCTTCTATTTATTGAGTTTGAAGTCTCAAAATCGGCTCCAAAAACGGTACGCGGGAAAAGGTATTTTTGCTCAAACTTGCTACAGTTTTAAGGTCTCAGCCAATGAAAAACCTAGTTTCCTGAAACTAAGATGTTGATTGGTTAAGAGGTGATTATGCGTGAAAAATGCATTATCCCGAAGAGGTGACAGGTAGGTATGGAATATTCCATGAAGATAGTGAAGTGGTTTCCCTTTGCCTTCTCTACGGTTTTTGAATTCAGAGATGATTTTCTCCCTTAGAACCTAAACTATCAAGGCTCTCCAAAGCTTCCTTTACTTTATTCTTACTTAAAAATAATATGGCTAGTCGGGCTGCGTACATCTGATCACCATCGAAGCTGGAAACATACTTAATAGGCAATGTATTTCTTGCTTTAATTTTATAAATAATCTTAATTAAAATCTCTAATTACTTGTATGTCCTGTTTTTCAAATATATACAAATATACAATATATACAAATACACACTCTACCACCAGTGACTTGATAATCAGACTATAAAACAATAAAAAAAATGAAAGGGGGCAGCAATAAACAGATAAACATGTCAAATACTTTGACCTCACTGGGTTTTTTTTCTTACATGTCCGGAAATTATTTTTAAAATAAATATTTTATTTTATAGAATTGTTACAATTAATATTAAAATACTAAAATGTGTTTTTTTAGTTATGCACAGAGATTTTTAAAAATTATATATTTTAGTTAGAATAAAGGAATCATTTTGGATCTAAGTTAGACCAATAATATATTTTGTTAAAGATTGTAATGAGAACGACAAACATTGATGATCGAGAGTCACCATATATATATATATATATATATATATATATATATATATATATATATATATATATATATATATATATGTGTGTGTGTGTAAAGTGAATATAGAAGTCAATAATAGAGGCGTCAGTCTGTTTCATGTTAATGCAATCGTCAAGCCACATGTGGCCTGACGATTGCCTCTAGCATGAAACAGACTGTCGCCTCTAAGTGTTGACTTTATGTTCACTTTTTATATTTACACACGCTCTATCTCTGATATTGAGCACTTTATTCCATAAATATAGCACACCTTAAGACTATATTTTTTTTATATATATATATATATATATATATATATATATATATATATATATATAAGGACGTCCCAGCGTTTGGATTCGAGAATGAAACAACATTTACCCTCTATGATTTTGAATCCGTCCTCTAGGAATAGCCAATTGACTAACAGTTCTGGTTCTGCCATTGCTGAACATTTGATAAATAGAAGGGAATGTGTGGAAAATTTTAGTGGTGACCGATTTATTATTTTATCGAGGTCCCACTCCACATTTCATCTCAAGGTCCTGGAGTCCTTGTATATCAGATCTCGTGAGCCTTCCCTTTGTAAACAGAGGGAATGCTTGCTGAGTCTGAATATTATTGGACTCTAGTCTCCTTGAAATTCATAATTTTTTTTTCTCTCCACATTTAATTACATTCGTTAATTAAAATTAATTTACACTCTTTTAAATTCCCAGAATAAATAACTTGATAAGTCCTGGGACGAAACCGGTAGTTTTATTTTGGCTTTTGCTTTTAAAAATGCCGTCTTATTATCATCTTTTTCTAGCAATATATATATATATATATATATATATATATATATATGTGTGTGTGTGTGTGTGTGTGTGTGTGTGTGTGTGTGTGTGTGTGTTAATGTACTCGTGACGTCAAAATTGACCGTAAGAAGAAATGTATTACAATTAATACGTATTATATTGTAAGTAATTTTCGTTTAATCCAAGTACATTTTTCTCTGTCTGACAGTTGAGGGTGGAGTGTGCAAAATAACGATGACCCGCCCACCCAAATTCAAGTTCTATTTGATTTTGAAAAGAAAAAAAGAACTTTATTTAAATAAAAATTATGAAAGACAGACATGAGTTACAGGTAAGATTAGTCATATTGAATCTTTGACGAATTTAACTGTATTTTATTTTATTTTTAGGGCCAATTAGGAAGAAATAAATAAATATTATTTATGCACGTATGCAAGAAATACTGAAATGTTGTTATGTTTCTTTTTTTCTCTTCAAAAACAAATATAACTTGAATTTCGGCGGGTGGGTCATGGTTTGTGTGAAAGGGTCTGTACGTGTGTGCGTGCTTTTTAGTATTAACGGGGGATACAAGAGATAGTTATAATTTAGTTCTTACTGTGAACTGTGTCGCCGTTGTTTGGGGCGGTCTCTTTGTAGTTTTCAACGCGGTAGCTCTTTGCGTGTGGACGTGAATGGGATCTTGTCTTCTGTGCGTCTCGTGTCAAAATTTGGCACACTGTCCCTCAATTGTTGCACACACATTAAAAATCAAATATATATGTGTGTTTATTTTTGTTTATTTTTGTTTTTGTGTGTGTGTGTGTGTGTGTGTGTGTGTGTGTGTGTGTGTGTGTGTGTGTGTGTGTGTGTGTGTGTGTGTGTGTGTGTGTGTGCGGCGTATTATATTTAAGGATATCACATTCACAGTCTAATGATGAAAATACTCCATTTATAAGATTATTATATATGCCTTACTATTAACACACTGGCTGCCAACCACGAGATATCTCGTGTTTGGTAGTTTTTATTATACCGCCGACTACGAGATATCTCGTGCTTGGTATTTTTTGATACAATTTTCATCTTCGGACGCCAACTTCGAGTTTATTCTCAGTGATACTTTTAATGTAAAAACAAGATAAAAATGTTTGTTGTCTAAGTTGGCTATTACGCGTCTAATTTTGACGTTTGAAGTCAGATTTCGTAATTGACCTCTGTGTGAGCCTTTCAGCTGATGACAATATTCTTTCCGCATTAACTTTTTCATTTTGGTTAAGCACTTCATGATTGGCGACACCCGACAAAATGCCGCCAAATACAGAGCATAACTGTGAGTGATGTCCTGCTTTGGGAATAGATTCTCTTTTCTTTCAGTGACTGCTAATCCTCGTCGTTTACGCAGTGTATGATGATAGAGAACCTACTTTCCTTCATTGGTCTTGATTCGACCCAGGGTAGAATCAAGACTGACTACACGCTGTTCACCATTGAAGAATGGGTGTTACTTCAATGGCGAACAGCGGATAGTCAGATGACGAGGAAGCCATTATTCAACATCGTACACTTTTTTGAGTCCATGAAGCTACTGTGGGAAAATGAAAGAGTAAATAGAACCGGAAATATGATTACTAGACTTACTTTCATTAATTGCCGCTAGGCGATGCTGGGTAAGTTATATAAAAAGACAAACATTTTCCTTCCTGGTCCTATTTCTCCTCCTCGGTCCAATATGTAGCTGCACGTTAAAAACGGACGGGCCCGCTGGAGCACGATAGTTTCCCCGGTCCACCGACAACTGACTCTCTCTTGCCGCTTTCCAACGCATTGCGTTCGCATGTGGCTTCCGAAACCTCCACCTCAGAAGGAAGTCAAGCATTTTCTTTGGTTGTTCCAACACAGCGAAAGGCTGATTTAAACTCGGCCATTATAACGATGCTTATCCTTACTTACCCTAACTTCTGGACCAAGACGTAGAAAACGAACGTCTTATAGCAACGTTTAAACCTGTAAGTCCTTAAGTAAGTACATATTTTTTTTGTTACATCTCTGCACATGGCTGACTTGCGCCCCACTCTTAATACGATATTTATCCTTACTTACTCAAACTTCTGAACCAAAATGAAAACGGACATACCCAAAAGACATTGACTACTTCGTTTCATTATGGTTTATATAAAAAAAGAATAAAGGGTCCATTGAAGAAATCCTAGTTTTATATGCTACTTAATTGTTAATATATGAACACGCACCAAGTTAAACTTTTATTGAACTGTTATGATATTTCTCGTGCGATTTGCTGAGGGTTTTCCTAACTGTGCCTTGCAGAAGTTCAGATCTTGGTCGTTTAGACTAAGGGGAATCTTCGAGATAAAAATGTCCCCGATTAAAACTGACCCAAACCCTCATTGGCATGTCCGGGCACTTCAAAGTTTTTCTTTCTAAAGAGAGAACGAATATTTATTCTCCCTTGCGCTGTTGAAGAGAACTTTTTAAATTTATACGGCATACAGTATTTGACATACATTTATCATTTTTAAAGGCTAAAACCGATACAAAATGTGCAAATAAAAAACATTTGTATGTATGTAAAAGGCGATTATCTCCCTTTGGTCGTCATGATGTCATGTGGTTCAAGTGACGGCCGCTTAGTGACGTCAGTTCATAGGGTGACGAAAGTGATCAGTCCTTCAGTCAGTTTCCAGTAGTCAAATCGAGAAGTTGCCTCTGCTCGGGACAACCAGCTGCCACGTGGTGCAGCTTACAAGCCCATGGAGCTGTTTTCCAATATTTTCACCAATTATAGAAATTAACTCCGGTTTGCAGTCTTCAGTTTTGGAAAAAGCTACGACAAACCGTTTCCTTATTTGATGGAAATATGCTTTTGTTGGTTACATAGCAAATGAATCCGGTCCGCTCGAATTTGAAATTTTTAAATATGGCTTCTCCAGAAACACAAAAGAATATCCGGCTGACCCAATTCTCGGTCGGAATTATTACAAAGAAAGACCTTATCTTTTCGCTCTTTTTCACACTGCTTGTTGTGTAGACATGTGTTATAATTTCTCTGAAATCGAAGCATATTTGTCATTCATTTTCTTTTATCTATTCCGTTCCGTCCGTGAAATAAGTTGTTATTATATCATGCACATAATAATGCGCATAAATGGGAGAATATTCATTTCTTTCATAGCTCACCAGTTACGTTTGAATGTAAAAATTAATGATTATTTTGCTGAGAATATATATATATATATATATATATATATATATATATATATATATATATATATATTGGTCTGCAGCTGGTATGCGATCTTCTCTTTGTCGATGATGCCTCTGGATTGCACAGTCTAAAAGACATTCAAACTATCCTTGATAAATTCTCTGAAACAGCGAAAGCATTTGGACTCACTATCAACATAAAGAAGACTTAGCTAATCTACCAACCATTACCAGGCAATCCATCTCTCACAAATCCTTCCGTTTTTATTGATGGTATGGCATTAAAATCTGTTGAGGCGTTCACATATCTTGGGTCAACAGTCTCTTCTTATGGAAAAATGGACAAAGAGATCCAATCTAGAATAGCCAAAGTCAGCACAGCATTCAGTCAACTTAAATATAGTTTATGGAACACCAAAGATGTGTCTCTCAGAGTAAAAATCGACATATACAGATCAGTCATGCTATCAACCGTTCTCTATGGTGCTGAAACTTGGACCCTGTACGGCAAGCACATAAATCAACTTGACGCCTTTCACATGCGATGTCTTCGTGCCATATGTGATATAAAATGGGATGACAGGGTCATAGTGAAATACTGAAGAAATGTAATAACATCAGACATTGAAAGCATTCTAGCAAAGATACAACTTAGGTGGGCTGGTCATGTTGTGAGAATGGATGAGCATAGGCTTCCAAAAAAGGTGCTGTATGGACAACTACCAAACTCCAAGCGTTCAGTTGGACGCCCACTCTTATACGACAAAGACAAATTGAAAGACAACTTGAAACGTCTCCACTTTGATCTGAAAACCTGGGAAGCTC